>OY740786.1:1546137-1668258 GCA_963514005.1 Raja brachyura
CCTCTTTCCACCTCCCTTCCCCCCTTCGCCCCTCTCGCCCTCCCCTTTCCTCTCCCCCTTCTCCCCCCTCTCCCCCCCTCTCCCCCCTCTCCCCCCCTCTCCCCCCTCCCTCTCCCTCCCTCTCCCTCCCTCTCCCTCCCTCTCCTCCCTCTCCCCCCTTCTCCCCCCCTTCTCCCCCCCTTCTCCCCCCCTCTCCCCCCTCTTCCCCCCTCCTCCCTCCCTCTCCCTCCCTCTCCCTCCCTCTCCCCCCTTCTCCCCCCCTTCTCCCCCCTCTCCCCCCTCTCCCCCTCTCCCCCCTCTCCCCTTCTCCCCCCCTTCTCCCCCCCTTCTCCCCCCTCTCCCCCTTCTCCCCCCTCTCCCCCCCCTTCTCCCTACATTGTACAGATACAGAATAAAGGGAATCAGCTCAATTAAATTCATTTTCAGTTCAGTCTATTGTTACGTGTACCTTTTTGTAGCGTGCTAACCAGTCAGCGGAAAGAGAATACATGATTACAATCGAGCCGTCCACAGTGTATAGATACATGGTTAAGGGAAGATTAGTGCAAGATCAATTCCAGTAAAGTCTGATTAAAGTTAGTCCGAGGGTCACCAATGAGGTAGATAGTAGTTCAGGACCGCTCTCTAGTTGGTGAGAGGACGGTTCAGTTGCCTGATAACAGCCGGGAAGAAACTGTCCCACACTGGAGGTGTGTGCGTTTGTTTTCACACTTCTGTACCTCTTGCCCGATGGGAGAGGGGAGAAGAGGGAGTGGCCGGGGGTGAGACTAGTCCGTGATGATGCTGCCGGCCTTGCCGAGGCAGCGTGAGGTGTAGATGGAGTCGGTGGAAGGGAGGTTGGTTTGTGCGATGGTCTGGGCTACGTCCACAGTTCGCTGCGATTTCTTCAAATTCAGTTTCCTCCCACATCCCAGAGACGTGCGGACCGGGTTTATAAGTTAAGTAGCTTCTGTAAATTGTTCCTACAATTGCCCCCCAGTGGGCAGAATCTGGGGAGTTGCAATGAAACCGAGCGACGGATAGATGAGAGACACGGTTTGGCGGTCGCAAGAACTACAACTAAGTGTTTGAACTTATTTAATTCTGAAAATAGCTTCTTAGCTCACAGGTTCTTACGACACATCTGGCCACAATGGTGGTCAGCACTAAACTGCCGCGCGAAAAACGAAACCGCACGAAAAACATCAGCCCCTCCCGACTCACGTGCCCGCGGCTTCCGAACACCGGGTTCGATACCTGCGAGCACCGCTACAACAGCATGGAAACAGGCCCTTCGGCCCACCGAGTCGGCACCGACCAGCCAATTGCTCTGTGAGCTGGCATCGACTCAATGGGTAGAACGGCCTCCTCCTACATTGTAAGGATATTCGAGGGACTGAGCAACTGGGAGCTACAGGTCCTTGATTATGCTGGGAATAGCTGGGAAGAATCTGTCCCAGAATCTGGATCCCTGAATCTGGAGATTTCCTCTTGTTTCCTGAACATTAGACTTCCCGAGGCAGTACTAACTAATTGCCAACTAGTGTTGCTAACTATTGTCCTTCAAGTTTCAAAGTTATTCAGAGTACACAGGCTCATCTTGGCCGTGAAGGCCCGTTGCCCTGGTAACGGCACTAGGCCGGAGTTGCAGGGTTTCAAGCATGGTGCTTTAATACACATACACCGAGCCAATTAACCTACAAACCTGCACGTCTTTGGAGTGTGGGAGGAAAGCGAAGATCTCGGAGAAAACCCACACGGGTCACGGGGAGAACGTGCAAACTCCGTACAGACAGCGCCTGTGGTCGGGATGGAACCCGAGTCTCTTGCGCTGTGAGGCAGCAACTCTACCGCTGCGCCACCCTGGCCAACCAATAAATGAATCATTATTTATTTTTATTAGCCAAGTTTGTATACATGCAGGGAATTTCTTGGTGCTTTGCTCACAAGGATAAAAACACCATACAGTTGACACATGCAGGAGCCGCCATGTTTAGGGGCCATTATTCATAGTCCGGTCGGCCCGTGCGCTCGATGTACAGGAGCAGTTCCCACGAACCAACGTCCCTCTCCTCTCCTCTCCTCGCCCGGCCATCTTTGTGACTCGGGGGCGCCTCCTGCAGCCAACTTTGAAGCCTGCAGCTGGAGGAATTACCCCAGTTCACCCTCCTACCTCACATCTCACTCTCTCCTCACGTCCCACTCCTCCAGCTCCATCCCTGTACGCCGACTGACCGGCGTGCCTTTGGGCGGGTTCTGGATGTGCTGGCTCTCGTGAGATTGATCCCTGGGATGGCGGGACCCATATGAGGAAAGATTGAAAAGACTAGGCTTGTGTTCACTGGCGTTTAGAAGGATGAGGGGATATCTTATAGAAAATTATAAAAGGACTGGACAAGCTAGATGCAGGAAAAATGTTCCACATGTTGGGCGAGTCCAGACCAGGGGCCACAGTCTGAGAATAAAGGGGAGGTCATTTAAGACTGAGGTGAGAAAAAACTTTTTCACCTAGAGAGTTGTGAATTTGTGGAATTCCCTGCCACAGAGGGCAGTGGAGGCCAAGTCACTGGATGGATTTAAGAGAGAGTTAGATAGAGCTCTAGGGGCTAGTGGAGTCAAGGAATAGGGGGAGAAGGCAGGCACGGGTTATTGATAGGGGACGATCAACCATGATCACAATGAATGGCGGTGCTGGTTCGAAGGGCCGAATGGCCTCCTCCTGCACCTATTTTCCATGTTTCTATGTTTCACCCCTGGCAGCGCGTTCCAGGCACCTGCTACCCTCGGTGTAAAAAAAACCTGCCCCCCCACATCTCCTTTAAACTTTGCCCCTCTCACCTTAAAGCTGCGCCCTCTAGTCTGTGACATTTGAGAAAGATTAAGTTCAATCATGTTCCTGTTTATCAGTTAATTCATGCCCTGACCTTCACAGTCTGAGAGTGCAAATGTTTTTATTCTGGTTCAGCACTTTCTGAAGTAATCTTGTTCTATTCCCCCCCCCCATCCCACTCCCCCCCCCCTTCTCCTCCCTTCCTCTCTCCCCCCCCCCCCCCTTCCCTCCCTCCCTCCCTGCTCCACTGTTTGTGTCTGGTTGTTGCTGACAAAAGGTCACAGCAGTTTTATTGTGTCGGAAGGAACTGCAGATGTTGGTTTTACAGCAAAGACAGACACAAAATGGTGGAGTACCTCAGCGGGACGGGCGGCATCTCTCGAGAGAAGGAACGGGTGACTCTTCCTCTCTCTCCATTTCTCCCCCACCCTAGTTCTCCGACTAGTTTCACTGTCCTCTCGATGACCTGTTACTGATGGTCTGCCTCGCTGTCATCTTCCCCTCAGTTAAAAATGATCCATTCTACATGTTCCTTGAACGTAGGGTCATAAGTGGTAGGAGCAGAATTAGGCCATTCTGCCCATCAAGTCTACTCCACCATTCAATCATGGCTGATCTATCTCTCCCTCCTAACCCCATTCTCCTGCCTTCTCCCCATAACCCCTGACACCCGTACTAATCAAGAATCTATCTATCTCTGCCTTAAAAATATCTACTGACTTGGCCTCCACAGTCTTATGTGGCAAAGAATTCCACAGATTCACCACCCTCTGATTCAAATTCCACCTCAACTCCTTCCTAAAGGAACGGCCTTTAATTCTGAGGCTGTGGCCTCTAGTCCTAGACTCTCCCACTAGTTGAAACATCCTCTCCACATCCACTCTATCCAGGACTTTCACTGTTCGGTAAGTGTTGGATGAAACGTTCGCCGAGTCTATGCTTGGTCTCGCTGATGTACAAGAGGACACACCATCATCATCGAGAGTAAAGAGTGTTTTTAAAGCCATTAGCACCAGGGACAAAACAATAACATTCTTGCTCTTGAGGGAGCGCAGCGTAGGTTCACCAGGTTAATTCCCGGGATGGCGGGACTGTCATATGATGAAAGAATGGTTCGACTGGGCTTGTATTCACTGGAATTTAGAAGAATGAGAGGGGATCTTATAGAAACATATAACATTCTTAAAGGATTGGACAGGCTAGATGCAGGAAAAATGTTCCCCATGTTGGGGGACTCCATAACCAGGGGTCACAGTTTAAGAATAAGGGGTCGGCCATTTAGGACTGAGATGAAGAAACACTTTTTCACCCAGAAAGTTGTGAATCTGTGGAATTCTCTGCCACAGAAGGCAATGGAGGCCAATTCACTGGATGTTTTCAAGAGAGAGTTAGATTTAGCTCTTAAGGCTAATGGAATCAAGGGATATTGGGAAAAGGCAGGAACGGGGTACTGATTTTAGATGATCAGCCATGATCAAGTCAAGTCAACTTTATATGTCACATACACATACAAGATGTACAGTGAAATGAAAGTGGCAATGCCTGAGGATTGTGCAAAACAACAGAACAGAATAGAACCAGTATTTACATTTTAGAATTCAATAAAAAGACACAACACGACAGTAAATGAGTCCCTGGTGAGATCAGAATTTCCAGTCCTGACGGCCTGTGGGAAGAAACTCCGTCTCATCCTCTCTGTTTCCACAGCGTGACAGCGGAGGCGCTTGCCTGACCGTAGCAGCTGGAACAGTCCGTTGCTGGGGGGGTAGGGGTCCCCCATAATGTTGCTGGCTCTGGATCTGCACCTCCTGGTGTATCGGTCCTGCAGGGGGGTGAGTGTAGTTCCCATGGTGCGTTTGGCGGAACGCTCTACTCTCTGCAGAGGCTTCCTGTCCTGGGCAGAGCTGTTCCCAAACCAGATTGTGATGTTACCGGACAAGATCTAGTCTACAGCCCCAGAGTAGAAGCACTGGAGGATCCTCAGAGAGACTCTGAATTTCCTCAGCTGCCTGAGGTGGTAAAGGCGCTGATCGCATTGAATGGCGGTGCTGGCTCGAAGGGCCAAATGGCCTCCTCCTGCACCTATTGTCCATGTTTCTATGTTTCTCACTTGCTGCAACTTCATAGCCTCGTTCACGGAATGGCACACAGATCAATATACAACAATACAACAAATGATCAGTTATAGATGGCAACTCGATCATAATTATGTAGACCGACCTGCGTAGAACAATCTTAGGACGAAGTCCACAGTAGTTTGGTTCTGCGGTTGGATTGAGGTTAGTGTTGTGCAGTGTTCAAGAGCCTGATGGTTATGGATATAGAGATATAGCGAGGAAACAGGCCCTTCGGCCCACCGAGTCCGTGCCGACCAGCGATCCCCGCACACTAATGCTATCCTACACACACTTGGGACAATTTTTACATCCAAGCCAATTTACCTACAATCCTGCACATCTTTGGAGTGTGGGAGGAAACCGAAGATCTTGGAGAACACCCAAGCAGATTACGGGGAGAACGTACAAACTCCGTACAGACAGCGCCCGTAATCGGGATCAAACCCGGGTCCCTGGCGCTGTGAGGCAGCGACTCTACCGCTGCGCCACCACGCCACCCTGGTTGCTGAGAAGAAGCTGTTCTTGAACCTGGAGGTCACGGTTCTCAGGCTTCTGTACCGTTCCTCCCGATGGTAGCAGCGAGATCCCGCTGGAGTGACTCAGCGGGTCAGGCAGCATCTCTGGAGAGAAGGAATGGGTCGAGACCCTTCTTCAGACTGAGAGTCAGGGGGAGAGGGAGACACAGAGATAAGGACTTGTAAGGTGTGAAAACAAGACAGCAAAGGAGACGGAGGTCAAGGAAAATGCCGAATAGATCATTGTTTGGTGACAACGGAAATTTAATCAAGGGGCCAGTCAGTCTGGTGGGAGAACTAGGAATGGGGAGGGAAGGAGAGAGAGGGAAAGCAAGGGTTACTTGAAGTTAGAGAAGTCAACATTCATACCGCTGGGGTCTAAGCTGCCCATTTGAAGTATGAGAATTACGACTGAGATGAGGAAAAGAAATTTAATCTAGAGTGTTGTGAATCTGTGGAATTCTCTGCCACAGAAGGCAGTGGAGGCCAAATCACTGGATGTTTTCAAAAGAGAGTTAGATTTAGCTCTTGGGGCTAACGGAATCAAGGGATATGGGAGAAAAGCAGGAACTGGGTACTAATTTTAGATGATCAGCCATGATTATATTGAATGGTGGTGCTGGGACGAAGGGCCGAATGGCCTACTCCTGCACCTATTTTTCTATGTTTCTATGAGCTTGGTTCGTTGTGTCTCCTGATGTGTTGAAGTGCAAGGTCGGCAGCCTGCGCTGCAGGGAATGGCCAACAGAGAGCGCCATCGCTCCATTTCCCCCTCTATTCTAATCCCACCCTATTCTCGTGCCTTCTTCCCGTAAACCCTGACACCCGTACTAACCAAGACTCTATCTATCTCTGCCTTAAAAATACCCAATGACTTAACTTGCACCGCCGTCTGCGGCAATGAATTCCACAGATTCACCACCGTGCTAAAGAAATTCCTCCTAATCTCCTTCGTAAATGTACGTCCTATTATTCTGAAGGTAGATAAAAATGCTGGAGAAACTCAGCGGGTGAGGCAGCATCTATAGAGCGATGGAATAGGTGACGTTTTGGGTCGAGACCCTTCTTCAGACTGATGTGAGGGTGGGGGTGGGGGCGGGAAGAAGAATGGAAGAGGTGGAGACAGACGGCTGTGGGAGAGCTGTGGAGGGGAGGGGAAGGATGGAGAAAGCAAGGACTACCTGAAATTGGAGAAGTCAATGTTCATACCGCTGGGGTGTAAACTCTTTTTATTCTGAGGCTGTGCCCTCTGGTCCAGGACTCTCCCACTAGTGGAAACATCCTCTCCACGTCCACTCTATCCAGGATAGAAACAGGCCAAGGATAGGCACAAAGTGGTGGAGTAACTCAGCAGGTCAGGCACCATCCCTGGACAGAAAGAGCAGGTAATATATATGAGGAAGGGTATGAAGAAGGGTTCCGATCAGAAAAGTCACCCATTCCTTCTCTCCAGAGATGCTGCCTGTCCCGTTGAGTTACTCTAGCATTTTGTGTCTATCTTCGGTGTAAACCAGCATTTGCTGTTACTTTCTACACAATATATCTCATAGAGTCATACAGTGTGGAAACAGACCCTTCAGCTCAACTTGAGCACACCTGTCAACATGTCTTATCCGCACTATTCCCATCTGCCCGCCTTTGGCCCATATCCCTCTAGACCTATTCAATCCATGTACCTGTCTAAACGTTTCTTAAAAGTTGCCTCAACTCCACCCTCCAGCAGCTTGTTCCATACACCCACCACCCTTTGTGTGAAAAAAGTTGCCACTCAGATTCCTATTAAATCTTTCCCCCCTCATCTTAAACCTATGTCCTCTAGTTCTCGACTCCCCTACTCTGGGCAAGAGACTCTGTGCGTCTACTGAATTCCACTATATATTCACAGGAATTTAGAAGGATATCTTATAGAAACATATAACATTATTAAGGGATTGGACAGGCTAGATGCAGCAAACATCCAGAACCAGGCATCACAGTTTAAGAATAAGGGGTAGGCCATTTAGGACTGAGATGAGGAAAAACCTCTTCAACCAGAGAGTTGTGGATCTGTGGAATTCTCTGCCACAGAAGGCACTGGAGGCCGGTTCACTGGATGTTTTCAAGAGAGAGTTAAGAATTAGCTCTTAGGGCTAACGGAATAAAGGGATATGGGGAGAAAGCAGGAACAGGGTACTGATTCTGGATGATCAGCCATGATCATATTGAATGGCGGTGCTGGCTCGAAGGGCCGAATGGCCTACTCGTGCAACTATTTTCTGTGCATCTACCTGATCTATTCCCCTCATGATGTTATACACCTTTGTAAGATCACCTCTCATCCTCCTGCGCTCCAACAAATAGAGTCCAAGCCTACACAACCTCTCCCTAAAGCCCGCACCCTCGAGTCCTGGCAACATCCTCATGAATCGTCTCTGCCCCCTTCCTAGATTGTAGTTGAGTTTATAGGACTTGATATTCCAATCCCTACTATAATTGGCGTATTCTTACTATCTTGAGATGGGGTAGGGGTAAAAACTTCATTGGGGTCATCAGGTGGGCACCCTCCTTCCTTGGTGTTTCCTTGATAGGCCCATGACACATCTAGAGGGCTCAACAGCAACACCTGGCATCTCAGGTGCGTTCCCCTCCGTTTTACATCTCTTGCTGGTCATTTTGCAGCCCAGTTGGAGTCCTTCCTCTTCCGCCACGGCCAGTTGCTGCTTTGCTCGGCAGCCTCTGACAGTGACGTGACGGCTTGCTGGAAGGCCTGTCCTCCATCTCCCATTCCCTTCATGAGTCTGGTTGTTGACATGGCTACAAACCCTCTACAACCAACCTCTACTGGGAGCGCCTGGGTACACCAGCCTCGTTGTTCTGCCTCGGCTGCTCAGGCATTTGCCTTATATAATAGAATAGGAACAGATATGTGTAATTATATATTATAAAATGTCTTATATATCACATATTATATGCATAGACATATATACATAGACTAGATACAATATATTACAATATACATATCAGAATATATATGTGAGTGGATTATATATTATATATACATATATATATGATAAAATAATACATTATTTCACAATATATAATGTACATATATATGTATATCCTCTCTGGTCATCCAGCTCCTCCCCCTGGTCCTCCAGCCCCTCCCCCTCTGGTCCTCTAGCCCCCTCCTCCCCTTGGATCCTCCAGCCCCTCCCCCTGGTCCTCCAGCCCCTCCCCCTCTGGTCCTCTAGCCCCCCTCCTCCCCTTGGATACTCCAGCCCCTCCCCCTGGTCCTCTAGCCCCCCTCCTCCCCTTGGATCCTCCAGCCCCTCCCCCTGGTCCTCCAGCCCCTCCCCCCCTCTGGTCCTCTAGCCCCCTCCTCCCCTTGGTCCTCCAACTCCTCCCCTCCCCAGTCCTCCAGCCCTCCCCTCCCCCTCTGGTCCTCTAGCCACGTCCTCCCCTTGGTCCTCCAACTCCTCCCCTCCCCAGTCCTCCAGCCTTCCCCCCCTCTCGTTATTTAGCCCCGCCCCCTCTGGCCCTCCAGGCCCCGCCCCGTCTGATCCAGCCCCAGCCCCTCCTCACGTCAGTCCTTGAGACCACGCCCCTGTTGGTCATCCAGGCCACGCCCCTGTTGGCCATCCAGGCCACGCCCCCTCGGATCGACAAGCCCCTCCCCTCCTGACAACTACGCCCCGCCCCCTCTCCATCGCTAGCCCCGCCCAGGAGGACGCGGACGGCGGCGTGACCGCGCACGCTGGGGGGGGGGGGAGGGAGAGAGAGGAGGCGCGCGGCCGCGGGCGCGGTCACGGACGGTGCGAGCGCCGAGAGAGAGAGAGAGTGAGAGTCCCGGCGCCGAGTCTCGTCTCCTCAGCCCAGCCCGCCCGCCCGGCGATGGCGGGCCCCGGCCCCAACCCCGGCCTCTGGTACCACCGCGACCTGAGCCGGGCGGCGGCCGAGGAGCTGCTGGCGAGGGCCGGCCGGGACGGCAGCTTCTTGGTGCGGGACAGCGAGAGTGTGAGCGGGGCCTACGCGCTGTGTGTGCTGTGAGTAGCTGGGCCGCGGGTGGGTGGGCTAGGAGGGCAGGGGAGGGCCGAACGGCGCAGAGCCCCGGGACCGTCAAACGGGACAAGTTGCTGCACCGCTCCAGTTCAGATCATGCAGACAAACTTTGAAAGACCTGGTAAAAGTTGCAGCCATAAACTAGTTCAGTTTCATGTAACATACTTTAAATAATCTGGTGAACGTTACAGCATTAAACTGGTTCGATTTAATGCAATTAATCCTTAAATGGTCTGGTAAAAAGTCGCAGCATTAAACTAGTTATGACCCACGAATTATTCTTTGAAGGCTCTGGGAAACGTTGCTGTACTAAACTAATTCAGATCAACGAATTATACTTTTTAAGATCAGGGAATTCTCCTTTGAAGGATCTGGTACAAGATGCAGCATTAATCTAGCTTAGATCGGTGAATTTTACTTTGAAGGATCTTTCAAAAACATTGCAGCATTAAACTTGCACGGGGCATAGATAGAATGGTACTTTGAAGGCTGTGGTAAAAGTTGCATGGAACTAGTTCAGATCAACAGTTTACATTTGGTAGGATCGAGTGAAAGTTGCAAAATTAAATCCATTCAGATCAGGGCATTAATGTAGTGTCTCAAACGTTTCAGTGTAAAACTAATATGATCACGGAGTTGTTCTTTGTCGGATCTGGCAAAAAACGTTGCAGTTTGTCAAATAGTAACAGAGATGACTGCGAAAAGATTTGCAAGAAAGCAGGGTTTAAGTTGTAAGCAGAGGCTGGGGCTTTTTTATCCCTGGTGGAGAGGCGGCTAAGGGGTGAATTTAAGGAGGTTTATAATAATATATTGAAGAATGTAGGTAGGGACGGTGACAGTTTTCTTTCCAAGCTAAGAGAGTCTTAAAAACTAGAGGGCATAAGTGTAAAGTGAGAGAGGAGCGATTAAAATGGGACCTGAGGAGAAAGTGTATGGAACGAGCTGCCAGAGAGAGTAGTAGGGGAGGGGGGGTAAAATGAGTCAATGATACGGGTGGATACAGCAATAGGACATGGGACAAACACAGTCAGAGGGCAGAAGCTGAACGAAGAAACTTGGTCAGTATGGACAGACCGGGCTGAAGGGCCTCTCTCCATACTGTATGGCTCTTGAACTATGCACAGGAGATCAGACCATTGAACTGTAAAAACTATCTGCTTAAAAACAATGTTTAAGAAAGAATTGCAGATGCTGGAAAAATCGAAGGTAGATAAAATTGCTGTAGAAACTCAGCGGGTGAGGCAGCATCCATGGAACGAAGGAATGGGTGACGTTTCGGGCCAAAACCCTTCTTCAGTCTCGACCCGAAACGTCACCTATTCCTTCGCTCCATCGCTGAGTTTCTCCAACATTTTTGTCTACCTTTGCTTAAAAACAATGGTTAGCTGTAAAATAACATTCAGATCTGGCACCAATCTCGTTTCAGAGTTTGGCTCTAACCTTTGCAATAAATCGCTGATAAAACATGCAGCTTTGAAGAATGCTGTGGTGGATGTTTGTCAGTTGTGTATTGTGTGTTGTTTTTAAGGGTGACGAATAAAATTGACTTTGACTTTTGAACTTTATGTATAATATTTCAGAAATGAAGCATCAAACTTTAATATCTGGTTTGAAAAAATATTAATATTTTACAAATAGAAGTTTAAATTAATTAGCATTTAAAGGGATGAGTTTGTATATAGTATTTAGCTGAATGATTCTTGAACGTAAAGATTTTGTATCGCTTCAAAAGATGACTTTTATTGTGAAATGTTATCTAATTGTAATTAGATCAGTGTAATGTAATGTAATCAGTGGATTCTAATTGACATTCATTTATGTGCTAATGTATTCATAACTTTTAAGTATTTTTAGATGTGGCTCTAAGTTGCTCGGCAGTGCTGGAATTTGTTTTGGAGCATCCCTTCTTGGAGTGTAAACAATTGCATGGGGTGTCTCGGAGTTCTGTGATGTTGCCTAGTGTTTGGTGAATGAGCAATGATGGGTGAGAGCAGTCTTTGTTCAGAGGTTGAAGATTGCTTTGAGGGGGGAAAGAGCTGATTGATGTGGGCTGTGCGACAGAAACGTTTTAATCCAATTAATGATTGACTTTCCAAACTCGAGAACAGCAATTGAAGCGCCAGGGCATTAGATTTTTCTTAGAATCAAAAGCCGCCTATTTGAAAATATTTTGCGTTCCCACTGTTGATTTGTATTTATAGCCTTGGCATGCATCTAAAGCCGAGTTCTGTTCCCAACTTTTGGGGATTTCCGTTCTAATGTTTGTTCCGTTCTCGAATGAAATCCGAAGATCTTGTGCCGTGCCTGAAATGTTGTGGTTCAGATCCACCTCTTCCCCCCCCCCCCCCCCCTCCGTTCGTTCCAGTCCTTTAATTACAGGAAATTCCAGTTATTTCTGAACACAGCTCCACTCTTTTGCAAAGTGAATGTTTGCCAGTGTACCCGAGTCCACACGTGTGGTTATGTTGGGAATGGTGCATCTGTGGAGTGAGATCGTTTCTGAAAGGCACAGAAGTGCCAGGTTTTGTAGACTGCGGCAGTTCTGGTCGCCCTGCTACAGGAAGAATGTCAAGTCAGAAATGGCGCAGACGAGATTCACCAGAATGTTATGTGGCGAAGGCAGGAGGAAGGGGATTAGGAGGGAAAGATAGATCAGCCATGATTGAATGGTGGAGTAGACTTGATGGGCTGAATGGCCTAATTTGCTCCTATCACTTATGGACATGAACCTGGGCTTGTGGGCTTGAGTTGTTGGGAGAAGTTGGATAGGCTGACACATTTTTCTTTGGAGTGTAGTAAGCTGATGGAGTTTTTTGTTTAGTTTATTGTCATGTGTACTACAGCAAGGTAAAAAGCTTTTTGTTGCGTGCTAACCAGTTAGCACAATAAGGTGTAGGAAAGGTAAGGCCCTGTCCCACTTACGTGTCCTTGGCACGCAAATTACACAACCTCGTCGTCGCATTGAGGCACACGGGCATCGTTGAGTTGTGCGCCGTATCCCGTGGCGTTCCAAAATTTTGTGGCAAACTCAATCTTCGCCTGCCACCGGCCTGTCGTGTAACTGACGGCCAAAGTGGGACAGGCCTAAGACCCCGGCGCGACACAACGTCTCACCTCCAACAGCAGCAGAAGCAGGCAAACGATCGCCGAGCTCGGCCTGGGGCTCACGGCTGTTGCGGTCCGGATCCTCCCCACTTCTACACCCAGAGCGGAGCCAAAAAAGTTGAAGATGGACACAAAATGCTGGAGTAACTCAGCGGGAACGGCAGCATCTCTGGAGAGAAGCAACGGGTGACGTTTCGGGTCAGAACCCTTCTTTCAGACTGAAGAAGAGTCTCGACACGACACATCACCCATTGCTTCTCTCCAGAGATGCTGCCGGTCCCGCTGAGTTACTCCTGCATTTTGTGTCCATCTTCAAATGACGTTACGCTCTCCAGACGGCTGTGTGGGCGCGTGACCTTTGCGGGACCGTTGCGCCTCAACGCGACACGTAAGTGGGACGGGCTGGAGACACAAAAAGCTGGAGTACCTCAGCGGGCCAAGCAGCAACTCTGAAGAGAAGGGATGGGTGACGTTTGGGGTCGAGACCCTTCTTCAGACAATCTTCTTCTTGCGTACGGCGTGCACAGCCTAAAGTTGTAGATCACGGGTAGACATCCAGGCCCGGACACCATCAGTTACTGGGTGGATGGCTTTGATGCCCCCAGGGAAAAGCCTCAGTGAGTGGTCATTCACGATGGTAGACGAAATCGCTGGAGAAACTCAGCGGGTGCAGCAGCATCTATGGACCGAAGGAAATAGGCAACGTTTTGGGCCAAAACCCTTCTTCGGACTTCTTTCGTCATTCACGACATGTGGGATGGTCTGGTCTGGATGTCCACAGTCACAAGCAGGGCTGTTTGTCATCCGCCACTTATCCAGGTGATGGGCCGTTCTTGCACTGAGGTGCGGATTCTGTTCAGGGTTAGCCATTGCTTGCGATGGAGGTCAAAACCCGGTGGTTTCACTGTTGGGTCTGTGATGATCTCTCCGCTCTTCAGACAAAAAGGTGACAAGAGGGAAAGCAAGGGCTATTTGAAGTTAGAGAAGTCAATGTTCAGTCCTTGAGGAACGCCAGCATTTTGTGTCTACCTTCAATGTTCATACCGCTGGGGTGTAAACTACCCAAGTGAAGTATGAGGTGCTGCTCCTCCAATTTGCGCTGGGCCTCACTCTGACAATGGAGGAGGCTCAGGACAGAAAAGTTGGATTGGGAATGGGAGGGGGAGTTGAAGTGCTGAGCCACCAGGAGATCAGGTAGGTTAAGGCGGACTGAGCGCAGGTGTACAGCGAAACGATCGGCGAGCCTGCGCTTGGTCTCACCGATGTTCAGGAGTTGACACCTGGAACAGCGGATACAGTAGATGATGGAGGCGGTACAAGTGAAAGTGAAAGATGGATACAGTTAGATTAGCTCTTAGGGCTAACGGAATCAAGGGATATGGTGCGTAGCAGGAACGGGGTATGAGACTCGCCCAGTAAGCCAAGTTGGTCGGCATGGACAAGGTGGGCCAAAGGGCCTGCTTCTGTGCTGTACAACTTTGTGATATTATTTGAGCTGTTACTTCCATTTTGATTAACGCCCATTGAAATGAAGTCCTCTGTTGTACCATTGTTATGTGCTCTCTGGAGAGAGGATGTATTTGGATCCAAGGTCCTTCCTTTTATAAATTAAACTGGACTAGGTGGGACCCGTTGGGTCCCATTGTCACACGGGAGATCTGGTCCCCCAACGCAATATTCCACCACTCGCGCATAGCCCCCAACTGTGCAGGCGCGGCTGACAGGTTCCCGTAGTGACGCCCCTGATCCCTCCCTCCTCCCCTCACCCCCCCCCCCCCACGCTCTTCCCTTGTCCGTCCCCCGTCCCCCCCCCCGCCCACGCACTCACTCCTTCTCCCCCTCAACCTCCCCATCCACTCGTAGCGGCCTTATCCCGTTTGCACGCTGTTTTTAAATGGTTGCATTGATCTTAAATTTCTTACTGGATCTCTGTGCAGAGAGGAAAACATCTCAAATAAATAAACATCATTCCACAGGCCGTTGCATGAAGTTTGCATTGTGGCTTTTACATTTATAAAACTCTGGGATGGCTTAATGTCACTCGCACTTGGAGTGAGATTAAATTTGTAAGGAAGAACTGCAGATGCTGGTTTAAACCGAAGATAGACACATAGATGTTGGGGGAGTCCAGAACCAGGGGCCACAGTTTAAGAATAAGGGGTAAGCCATTTAGAACAGAGACGAGGAAACACTTTTTCACACAGAGAGTTGTGAGTCTGTGGAATTCTCTGCCTCATAGAGCGGTGGAGGCCGGTTCTCTGGATACTTTCAAGAGAGAGCTAGATAGGGCTCTTAAAGATAGCGGAGTCAGGGGATATGGGGAGAAGGCAGGAACGGGGTACTGATTGGGGATGATCAGCCTTGATCACATTGAATGGCGGTGCTGGCTCGAAGGGCCGAATGGCCTGCTCCTGCACCTATTGTCGTTTGTATATTGTCTAAAAAGCTGGACAATAGACAATAGGTGCAGGAGTAGGTCATTCGGCCCTTCGAGCCAGCACCGGGAGTAAGTCAGCAGGACAGGCAGCATCTCTGGGGAGAAGGAATGGGTGACGTCTTCTCCTTCTTCTTAATCTCCTGTGAGATTGCACAGCTTTTTGTTTTCCCTCTTTGTGTGCACAACAAACCTGTGTTTGATGTCGGCTTGTTAAACAGGCGAGTGTGTGTGTGTGTGGACACAGACTACATCGTGAGACCTGTACCCTTTGTGAGTTTTAGTTTAGTTTAGCGATACAGCGCAGAAACATGCCCTTCAGCCCACCGAGTGCGCACCGACCAGCGATCCCCGCACATTAATGCTATCCTCCACACTAGGGACAATTTTACATTCATACCAAGCCAATTAACCTAAAAACCTGCACGTCTTTGAAGCGTGGGAGAAAACCGAAGATCTTTGATTTGATTTGATTTTGATTTGATTTTATTGCTTGTCATTCGAACCTCAGAGAGGCTCGAACGAAACTCCGTTTCTACAACCAGAACAATTCATAAAAAACACACAAACAATTCAATTGACACAAACATCCATCACAGTGAATCTCCTCCTCACTGTGATGGAAGGCAAAGTCTTCTCTCTCCCCCGCACCATTTCTCTCCTGAGGTCGAAGCCCCAGACGGGCGGTGCCAAGTCCCACGGCCCTGGAGGCCGCGCTGGGCCGGGTGATGTACGGCCCCGCTCTAGGCCCAAAGTCACAGCGTTGGAGCCCCCGGCGGGCACTGGAATGTCCCGCGGACACCGAAGCCGCGCCGGGCGATGTACGGCCCCGCTCCGGGTCGCTCCAACCCCGCGACACGGGCTGGAGAAGCTGTGTTGCGGGAGCTCCGGAGACCCGTCTCTCACCCGGACCCGAGAGCTCCCGATATCCCGACAGTCCACCCGGAGTCGGGAGTCGGGCCGCAGCGGCGAGCCACCACCGCTCCCCACGCGGAGTTCCGGAGCCCGGAGTCGGGCTGCAGCGGTGAGCCACCACCGCTCCCCACGCGGAGTTCCGGAGCCCGGAGTCGGGCTGCAGCGGCGAGCCACCACCGCTCCCCACGTTCCGAGGCCGGCCAGCCCCACGATGGTGAGTCCGCAGCTCATCCCAGTCGGAGGCCGCTCCGCTGTGCTAGGCCCAAACGACAACGGAGACCCGACAGGGAAAAAAGTCGGGTCTCCCGTGCAGGGAAGAGATTTTAAAGTTTCCCCCCCCCCCACCACCCCCCACACATACACAGTTAGGAACACGATACAAAAAAAAAGACGAACAACTACATTTAACTAGACAAAAAATAAAAAAAGACAGACAGGCTGTAGGGGCCGCTGCAACGTGAGTCGCGCCCGCCCAAATCTCAGAGAAAACCCACGCAGGTCACGCGGAGAACGTACAGACAGCACCCGTAGTCGGGATAAAACCCGTATCTCCGGTGCTGCGTTCGCTGTAAGGCAGCAACTCTCCCGCTGCGCCACCGTGACTGCCCAGTTTGTTGGTAAATTGTGTTTGGGATCTACGGTAGGGGTTGATTTCATCACTGATAACCTTCGTGATCAAGTGAAATATCACCTATTCCTTTTCGCCAGAGATGCTGCCAGACCCGCTGATTACTCCAGCTTTTTGTGTCAATCTCAAGTGAAACAGATTGTTGACTTTGTTACTATGGATTGGCTAAATGCACATCTCTTTACCCAGAGTAGGGGAATTGAGAACCTATTGGTCGGTGTGGACCGAGTTGGCAAGTTGGACCGAGTTGGCAAGTTTCCACGCTGTATCACTCTATGACTATTATTTTCATGTGTACCAAGGTACAGAGAAAACCATTTGTTTGCACGCCATTCTGTCTAAAAAAGACTAGACACGAATACAATCAAGCCGTCCACAGTGCAAAGTTAAAGGATACAACATCTAGAGCAAAGATATAACATTGAAGTCTGATACAGCCCGAATAAAGATCATTCAAATGTCTCCAGTGAGGGAGATGGAGAAATCCCTCATGTGACGAATAAAATTGACTTTAACTTTGACTATGGTATATGGACACACTGATCTGTACTGTAGTCATGCCTACTATGTTCTGTTGTGCTGAAGCAAAGCAAGAATTTCATTGTCCTATCAGGGACACATGACAATAAACTCACTTGAATCTTGACTTTGAGATGGGAGGCCAGGACTGTTCTCTAGCTGATGAGGAGGTTCAGTTGCATGATCACAGCTGGGAAGAAACTATTCCTGGATTTGGAGTTGTGCGTCTTTCACTGTAGGGACTGATTTGACTTCTGTAACCTTTGTCATCAAGTGAAACCGATTGCAGATTAACTGAAAGTCAAGGAACTGCAGATGCTGGAATCTTGAGCAAAACACAAAGTGCCGGAGGAACTGGGTGGGTCAGGCAGCATCTGTGGAGGGAATGGACAGATGACGTTTGGGATTGGGACCCTTCATCAGAATGAACCCGACCCAAAACAATCTCTTCTTGTAGGTTTAAGAAAGAACTGCAGATGCTGGAAAACTGGAAGGTGGACAAAAATGCTGGAGAAACTCACCGGGTGAGGCAGCATCTATGGATGAAGGAATAGGTGACATTTTGGGTCGAGACCCTTCTTCAGACTTCTTGTAGGTGGTGGCTTTGTTCCATAATTATTTATAGTCTTAATTTAATCACTTGCTACCAACCAGTTGCGTTGACCAGTGAAAGAGATGATGCTGGAATTCTCGTCTGCTTTAGCTGCTGACTGCTATTTCTATTCCCATTATTGATGGTGGCAGTTCCTGGTACCAGCGTGTAGTGACTATCACTCACTTAAGGAAAAGGCAGATTTTCCCCAAACATCGCCTGTCTATTCCCTCCACAGACGCTGCCCGCTGAGTCCATCCACGATATGATACTTTACCATAGAATTTTATTTATCCCAGGAGGGAAATTGATTTGCCAACAGTCACAAACCACATGGAATTAAAATGACGAGTGGGAAGGATTTGGGATGTGTAAAGATTTTTTGGGAGGGGTGGAGGGGAATCAATAGACAATAGACAATAGGTGCAGGAGTAGGCCCTTTCGAGCCAGCACTGCCATTCAATGTGATCGTCCCCAATCAGTACCCCGTTCCTGCCTTCTCCCCATATCCCCTGACTCCGCTATCTTTAAGAGCCCTATGTAGCTCTCTCTTGAAAGTATCCAGAGAACCGACCTCCACTGCCCTCTGAGGCAGAGAATTCCACAGACTCACCACTCTCTGTGTGAATCAGTCTACCCCACGACAGAAGGGGGCGGGGTTGTACAGTTTGATAGCCACAAGGAAGAAGGATCTCCTGTGGCGTTCTGTGCTGCATCTTGGTGGAACCAGTCTGTTGCTGAAGGTGCTCCTCAGGTTGACCAGTGTGTCACGGAGGGGGTGAGCGGTATTGTCCAGGATGCTCCGCAGCATGAGGAACTTCCTCCCCTCCAGACCACCTTCGCCCCCAGGACGGAACCAGCCTTCCTGATGAGATGGTTAATCCTGTTGGCGTCCGCGGCCTTCGCCCTCCTGCCCAGCACACGGCAGCGAAGAAGACGGCACTGGCTACCACATCTGGAAGAACATCTGCAGCACTGTGTTTTGCTCAAGGTTCCCGTATCTGCAGTCTCGTGCGTCTCCAGCCTGTAGTCGGGGCTTCAGGCAATGTTCAGATTGGAGGTAGACACAAAATGCTGGAGTAACTCAGCATCTCTGGAGCGAAGTAATGGGTGACGTTTCGGGTCAAGACCCTTCTTCAAACTAATGTTCAGATTGGGTTCAACAGTAATGAGGAACAGTTTAATATTGTTTAGTTTATTGTCACGTGTTTCAAGGTACAGTGAAAAGCTTTTTTCTTGTTGCGTGCTATCCAGTCAGCGGAAAGACCATACATGATTGCCATCAAGCCGTCCACAGTGTACAGATACAGGATAAACGGAATAATCCTTTGATTGGTCCTTTGAAAAAAAGATTAGCGCCTCTGCTGTACTTCTTGTAGCCTTTTAAGCCCCTGTCCCACTTACGGGATATTTCTGGCGACTAGGCTGTTGCCACATAGTCGCGGGGTGGAGCCTGTATGGTCGTGAGTAGTCTCTTTAAATCGCCTAAAGAGTCACTGGTCGCCGCTGGATTTTGAAATGTTCAAAACTCTTCGGCGACTGTGGGCTTGACGTAGCTTGTCTTCTCGTGTTGTGGGTGCTGTTGCTGGTTGTCGCCAGGATGACACAGGTTGTCGCCACGTGACGTAGGTTGTCGTCGGGTGCTGACTACGGTGAATTCCATTGGCGTCAACCGACGACAGGTACCGGCGACTGAATTGTCTTCAGTTGTGGTAGCTTGTTGCGGGTGGCCGTAGGTTGACTCCGGTTGTCGTAGGCTGTCACCTGTGTGGCCGTAGGTTGTTGTAGGCGAGGTCTTAGGTGCATGTCCTAATGGGTCGCCGGTGGTCAGTAGCTTGCCGTCAACTAGGTGGTAGCTTGTCATAGACAATGTTGTGGGGGGGTGGGGTGGGTCCGGTCGACTGTGACAGTCGCCAAAAAACCCGCCTAAGTGGGACAGGCCCTTAAAAAGCATTTCAAAATGTTTATAAACATTTATATATGTTTATAAATGTTTTAATGCGTTTCTCGTGAAGCAGAGTCCTTGTGATATAGATATGGAAAACAGCACAAGATGTTGCCAGGACTCTCGAGTGTGAGCTACAGGGAGAGGTTGGGTCTCTATTCCATGGAGTGCAGGAGGATGAGGGGTGATCTTATAGAGGTGTACAAAATCATGAGAGGAATAGATCGGGTAGATGCACGGAGTCTCGTGCCTAGAGTAAGGGAATCGAGGACCAGAGGACATAGGTTCAAAGTGAAGGGGAAAAGATTGAATGGGAACGTTTTCCCACAAAGGGTTGTGTGTGTATGGAACGAGCTGCTAGTGGAGGTAGTTGAGGCTGGGACTTTCCCAACGTGGAAGAAACAGTTAGACAGGTAGGACAGGTTTGGAGGGATATGCAGCAAACGCGGGCAGGTAGGACTAGTGCAGCTGGAGCTGGGGCATGTTGGTCGGAGTGGGCAGGATGGGCCGAAGGGCCTGTTTCCATGCTGTATCATTCTATGACTCTATGAATCTTTATAGTCATATTAATGAATATCACACAACATACACAATAATCCAAGATGGTGTTGCAGTGAGGCGACTCTCTATGTGCTGGTCCCAGAAGTGGATCTGTAATCATTCATTATCACTCCACTCTATTAAATCTTTATTTCAATTGCAGTATTTCTTACTACCCATGAACTATCTTTAATTGGTCTTTACTGGTCTTTATCTTGCACTAAACACACCCATTATCCTGTAGTTATACATGGTGGACGGCCTGATTGTAATCATGTATAGTCTTTGGTAGAGAGGATGGCATGGTGGTGCAGTGGTAGAGTTGCTGCCTCACAGCGCCAGAGACCCAGGTTCGATCCTAACTACGGGTGCTGTCTGCACGGAGTTTGTACGTTCTCCAGATGCTCCGGTTTCCTCCCACGCTCCGAAGTTGTGCAGGCTTGTAGGTTAATTAGCTTTGGTAAAAATTGTAACCTAGTCCCTAGTGTGTGTGTAGGATAGTGCTAGTGTAGGGGGTGATCGCTGGTCGGCGCAGACTCAGTGGGCCGAAGGGCCTGTTTCCGCTCTGTATCTCTAAACTTAAACTAAGATGAGGCCTTCTAACGAAGCAAAAGATAGTGCAAAGTAGAGGGCAGACATGAACGCGACTCATTCTCACTGCTGAACGAGACCAAATCCATTGATGTTTTTGTGAAGAGGTTGTGTTTTGTATACTTTGTGTAAGGGACTCCTAGAAAAGGAGGTTATTTTTAGGCACGTTAGCTTTGATCTAATTGACTGCTAAACTGGGAGACGTTTCTCTCTGGAGGCCAAAGTAATGTCGAGTAAAGTGAAGTCGGGAGAGCCCACGGCAGTTTTCATCGGTGAACTAGGTGACAGCAGGTTGCCGAAAAAACGGTGACTGGAACCCCCCCCTTCGACATCAAATTTGATATAGAATCATTACTTTAACAAGAACAAAAAAACGAGGTCAGCACCGGCGACAACCTACGTCAACCTGGCGACAACTACGATAACACTGACGTCAGGAGACATCAAGCTACGCTCATTGGCGTCAAACCCACAGTCTCCGAACATTTTTCAACATGTTGAAAGTCCAGTGGCGACCACAAAGACGCTACGACTCTTTGGGCGACTGAGGAGAGAGACGACTCACGACTGTACAGGCAACACCCTGGCGACCATGTGGCGACACTCTAGTCGCCTAAAACATCGCCCAAGTGGGACAGGCCCATTGCCTTACTGCGCCAGAGACCCAGGAGGAAATGCTGACCACAGCTGCTGTTTGTACAGTTTGTTCTCCCTGTGACTGCCTGGGTTTTCTCCGGGTGCTCCAGTTTCCTCCCACACTCCAAAGACCTCCAGGTTTGTAGGCTAATTGGCTACTGCAAATTGTCCCTAGTGTAAAGGATAGAGTTGGTGTACAGGTGATCGCTGCTTGACGTGGACTTGGTAGGATACAATACAATATGATACGATAGAACTTTATCCCAGGAGGGAAATTGATCTGCCGACAGTCATAAAAAACACAAAACACATGAAACATGAAATTAAAGTGACGAGTGGAAAGCATTGGAGATGCGCAAAGATTGGGGGGGGGGGGAAGAGGAGTTGTACAGATTGATAAACACAGGGAAGAAGGATCTCCTGTGTCGTTCTGTGCTGCATCTTGGTGGGACCAGTCTGTTGCTGAAGGGGCTCCTCAGGTTGACCAGTGTGTCATGGAGGGGGTGAGCTGTATTGTCCAGGATGCTCCGCAGTTTGAGGAGCATCCTCCCCTCCAAGACCAACCTCCCGTGAATGCAACTGCAACTCCACCCCCAGGACGGAGCCGGCCTTCCTGATGAGTTTGTTGATCCTGTTGGTGTCCGCGGCCTTCGCCCTGCTGCCCCGGCACACGGCAGCGAAGAAGATGGCGCTGGCTACCACCGATTGGTAGAACATCTGCAGCATCTCACTGCAGATGTTGAAGGAGCGGAGCCTTCTCAAAAAGTACAGCTGGCGCTGTCCCTTGATGAAGGGCATGTTCCCATGCTGTATCTCTAAACTAAGCTCCAAATTCCTGTCCGTCAGCATCTCAGATGCTGTGTCCTGGGCCCAGAACATCCAAGTAATCACGGTTTGTCTCCAAATACACTTACACTTACACTTATGCCGATCCGCCGGAGAAAGTATCCTGATTGGTTGTATCACAGCCTGGTAGAGCAACGGCAACGCGCAGGAACACGAGGATGCAGAGAGCGGTGGACTCAGCCCAGCCCAGCCCATCGTGGGCACTGCTCTCCCCCACCATCGACACCATCGACACCAGGCGTTGCTTCAAGATGGCGGCATCGATCATCAAGGATGTCCACCATCCGGGCCGTGCGCTCTTCTCGCTGCTACCTTCGGACAGGAGGTACAGAAGCCTGAAGTTCCACACCCCCAGGTTCGGGAACAGATACTTTCCTGCAACCACAAGGTTCTTGAATGAATGAATATGTTTATTGGCCAAGTATTCACATACAAGGAATTTGCCTTGGTGCTCCGCCCGCAAGTGATAACATGACATACAGTGACAGTTAGGAATGATACATAAAATATTAAACAATAATAATAAAACATTATTGGTTAAACATGTGAATGAATTAAAATACCAGAGCAAAAGGAGGCTACAAATTTTTGGTTGTTGAGTAGAGCAACTACTCGTGGATAAAAACTGTTTTTATGTCTGGCTGTGGCAGCTTTGACAGTCCAGAGTCGCCTTCCAGAGGGAAGTGATTCAAAGAGTTTGTGGCCAGGGTGAGAGGGGTCAGAGATGATCTTGCCCGCTCGCTTCCTGGCCCTTGCAGTGTACAGTTCGTCAATGGAGGGAAGGTTGCAGCCAATAACCTTCTCTGCTGATCGGGCGATTCGCTGCAGCCTCCAGATGTCATGCTTGGTGGCTGAGCCAAACCAGACCATGATGGAGAAGAACCGACCCGACTAACCCTAATCCCACCTCAGCAACGGAACACTACAGACCACCTTTTGCACTACCACGCACTTGTGCTTTTTCTAGTTATGTTTTTGAACTGATGTGTTGTGTTTTTGCATAGTCTTTTAGAAATGTTGATGGATGGTTTATGAATGGTTTGTCCGTGTGTCTGTGCTGCTTTTCATTGTATTTGCGCTGTGCTTGTGCAGATGACAATGTGCACACAGCCGCTGAGGGTGGTGGCGGGGGCGGGGGGAGCGGGGGGGGGGTGGGAGAGATTGCTTTGACACGCCTCGGCCATGTGGCTCCTCAATCAGCCTAACCTCAACTTTAGGTCCTACTTCTAGTTACTTCCAACGCACGGTGGCGCAGCAGGTAGAGCTGCTGCCTCCCACCGCCAGAGACCCGGGTTCAATCGCGACTATGAGTGCTGTCTGTACGGAGTTTGCATGTTCTCCCTGTGACCAAGATGCAAAGATGGCGCGGCTGGGTCCAGTCGCCGTTGTGGTAGCTCCGCGGAGATTGAGCATTTTTTAACTTGTATGTTCATTTAAAATTTATTTCTTACTACAAAAAAAATCATTTTGTTTCTCTGCACACCTTGTATGTGTATGTGACAAATCAAATTGACTTGGCTTAAAGTTGACTGGACCGTGTGGGTTTTCTCCGGGTGCTACGGTTTCCTCCCACGATCCTAAGACGTACAGGTTTGTAGGTTAATGACTTCGGTAAATACAATTGTAACTTCTCCCGTGTGCGTGTGTGTGTGTGTGTCTTTCTGTCTCTCTGTCTGTCACAGTTAGCGCACAGGGTGATCGCTGGCTGGCACTGACTCGGTGGCCTGTTTCCGTGCTGTATCTCTAATAGTCTAAACTCAGCTCGACTAAGTTTCTTTCCCTTTTGTGAAAAGATGAGTAAACATGGCAAAACTTGTTCCACGGGCAAGAGACTTCGTTACCACAAGATACAAATATAAGAAAAATGCAAATATTTTGAAACAGTAAGTTATTAGGAACAGGAATGCATTGGCTCGAAGAACAGCAGATATAATTATTTTTGCAAAGCTTGAATGAGAGATGAAAAGGAATGTTGCACAGCAGAGGGGATCTACGAGTACCCTGGAACGAGTATAGTTCCCTGAAAGTGGTGTCACGGGGAGAAAGGGTGGTGAAGAGGGCTTTTGGATAATTGAGCCCCTCGTCAGTCAGGGTATTAAGTACAGAAACAAAGAACTGCCGATGCTGGTTGACACAAAAGCACACCCAGTGCTGGAGTAACTCAGCGGGCCAGGCAGCATCTTTAGAGAACGTGGGTAGGTTTCTGGTTGAGACCCTTTTTTCCGGGTGATTGCAGAGGAGACAAGCTGGGATAGGGGAGAGACATGACAAGATGTGCAGGTAGTAGGTCGACACAGGCGTGGGGAATCTGGAGGGGGGCGGAGGGTGATAGGCAGATCATAGTGATAGGAGCAGAATTCGGCCCATCGAGTCCACTCTGCCATTCAATCATGGCTGATCCATCTCTCCTCCGAACCCCATTCTCTTGCCTGCTCTCCGTAACTTCTGACACTCAGATAGTTGGAACAAAGGCCAGAGATAGGAAACGAAGGTGTGAGACGGGTTTGAAGTGTTGCAGATTGTAAAGCCAGAGGGAAGAAAGCAGCGCGGAGGCTGGGAGGTTGGGGGAGGGAAATAGAAGACACGGTGGGCGCAGCGGTAGAGTTGCTGCCTTACAACGAATGCAGCGCCGGAGACCCGGGTTTGATCCCGATTACAGGTGCTGTCTGTATGGAGTTTGTACGTTCTCCCCTGCGTGGGTTTTCTCCGAGATCTTTGGTTTCCTCCCACACTCCAAAGACGTGCAGGTTTGTAGGTTAATCGGCTTGGTAAATATAAAAATTATCCCTAGTGGGTGTAGGATAGTGTTAGTGTGCGGGGATCGCTGGTCGGCGCGGATACGATGGGCTGAAGCGCCTGTTTCCGCGCTAGACCTCTAAACTAAACTAAAAAAGAAAAGGGGTGGGGTCAGTGGGGAAGGGAGGGGGGTGGGTGGGGGGGGGAGTGGGAAGTCATTTGTGAGAGGTTGGATAGGAAAGGTTTTCTGGGTTTTAACCAAATGCAGGGAGAAGGGACTAGCTTACATGGTGCATGTTGGTCAGCATGGAAGTGTTGGTCTGTTTGTGTGCTCTACAGCTCTATTTGCAGGATGTAGAGTGGGATTCATCAGGGAGGTGTGTTAATGCACTGGCACAATAGCTAATAGGTGCAGGAGGAGGCCATTCGGCCCTTCGAGCCATCTCTGCCATTCAATGTGATCACGGCTGATCATTCCCAATCAGTACCCCGTTCCTGCCTTCTCCCCATATCCCCTGACTCCGCTATCTTTAAGAGCCCTATCTAGCTCTCTCTTGAAAGTATCCAGAGAACCGGCCTCCATTGCCCTCTGAGGCAGAGAATTCCACAAATTCACAACTCTCTGTGTGAAAAGGTTTTTCCTCATCTCTGTTCTAAATGGCTTACCCCTTATTCTTAAACTGTGGCCCCTGGTTCTGGACTCCCCCAACACCGGGAACATGTTTCCTGCCTCTCGCGTGTCCAATCCCTTAATAATCTTATACGTTTCAATAAAATCCCCTCTCATCCTTCTAAATTCCAGTGTTTACTAGCCCAGTCACTCCATTCTTTCAACGTATGACAGTCCCGCCATCCCGGGAATTAACCTGGTGAACCTACGCTGCACTCCCTCAATAGCAAGAATGTCCTTCCTCAAATTAGGAGACTAGAACTGCACACAATACTCCAGGTGTGGTCTCAATAGGGCCCTGTACAACTGGAGAAGGACCTCTTTGTTCCAATACACAACGCCTCTTATTATGACGGCCAACATCGCTTTGTTCACTGCCTGCTGTACCTGCATGCTTACTTTTAGTCACGATGGGCTGAATGGCCTCCTCACTGTAATATACCTGAGTCTGTATCCTTGGAGTGACCTCTCCCACGTCATACAGTATTGTTTCCAAGGCTACAAGGGAAAAAGTGATTGATTTATCCGTGGATGTTTCCTGTATGCCTTCGTGTTAAATAATGCTTAGCTTCCTTCCTGGTTCTCGTTGTTGATTCAGACAATGTAACACACAAAAACATTTCAACGTTCTTGTCTTGCAAGCCCCGGAGTATGGAAGGAAACGCACATCGATGACGTAACAACCGATTGTCACCGACTGCAGACCGTGCATTGTCTTGCTGGTTCTTTAACCTCTGATTATCGAGATCTGATTCAGAAGGGTTGCTGCTGTTTACTAATCATTGCCCAGTCTGTCACAGTTACTGACCTTCCCAACAGCGGCACAGTTGGCAGAGCTCCTGCCTCACAACGCCAGGGACTCTCTCTGTGTGGCGTTTGCACGTTCTTCCTGTGACCACGTGGCTTTCCTCCGGGTGCGCTGGTTTTCTCCCAATCCCAAAGACGTGCGGGCTTGTAGGTCAATGGGTCTCTGTGACATTGCCCTTGGTGTGTCGGGAGTGGTGAGAAAATGGGATAACACAGAACTAGTGTGAACGTGTAATTGATAGTTGGTGAGGACTCAGTGGACAAAAGGCCCGTTTCCACGCTGTATCTCTAAACTCTCAAAGGGATCTTTAGGAGGCATGCTATATATGAAAGTAAACATGCAGGTTAGGAGAAAGTGAATGGCATGTTGGCATTCATTACAAGAGGAGTTGAGTATAGGAGCAAAGAGGTCCTTCTGCAGTTGTACAGGGTCCTAGTGAGACCACACCTGGAGTATTGTGTGCAGTTTTGGTCCCCTAATTTGAGGAAGGACATTCTTGCTATTGAGGAAATGCAGCGTAGGTTCACCAGGTTAATTCCCGGGATGGCGGGACTGCCATATGCTGAGAGAATGGAGCGGCTGGGCTTGTACACTCTGGAGTTTAGAAGGATGAGAGGGGATCTTATTGAAACATATAAAATTATTAAGAGTTTGGACACGCTAGAGGTGGGAAACATGTTCCCGATGTTGAGAGAGTCCAGAACCAGGGGCCACAGTTTAATAATAAGAGGTAAGCCATTTAGAACGGAGATGAGGAAACACTTTTTCACACAGAGTTGTGAGTCTGCCTCAGAGGGCTGTGGAGTTGTAGAGTAGGTTCACCAGGTTAATTCCCGGGATGGTGGGACTGTCATACGTTGAAAGAATGGAGTGACTGGGCTAGTGTACACTGGAATTTAGAAGGATGAGAGGGTATTTTATTGAAACATATAAGATTATTAAGGGATTGGACACTCGAGAGACAGGAAACATGTTCCCGATGTTGGGGGAGTCCAGAACCAGGGGCCACAGTTTAAGAATAAGGGGTAAGCCATTTAAAACAGAGATGAGGAAAAACCTTTTCACACAGAGAGTTGTGAATTTGTGGAATTCTCTACCTCAGAGGGCAGTGGAGGCCGGATCTCAAGAGAGAGCTAGATAGGGCTCTATTAAAGATAGCGGAGTCAGGGGATATGGGGAGAAGGCAAGAACGAGGTACTGATTGTGGATGATCAGCCATGATCACATTGAATGGCGGTGCTGGCTCGAAGGGCCAAATGGCTTGCTCCTGCACCTATTGTCTATTGTCTATTGAGGCGCTGCCTCAAAAAGGAAGCCAACATCATCAAGGACCCACATCACGCTGTCCACACTCTTGCTGCTACCATCGGGAAGAAGGTACAAGAAGCCTGAAAACCATGACCTTCAAGCTCAAGAACAGCTTCTTCCCAACAACCATCACTGACTAACACTCACCTCAAGCTGAAAGTACACAAAGTGCTGGAGTAACTCAGCGGCTCAGACAGTATCACTGGGGAACATGGATATTCACAAAGTGCAGGAGTAACTCAGCGGCTCAGACAGTATCACTGGGGAACATGGATATTCACAAAGTGCTGGAGTAACTCAGCGGCTCAGACAGTATCACTGGGGAACATGGATAGGCACAAAGTGCAGGAGTAACTCAGCGGCTCAGACAGTATCTCTAGAGAAGGAGGGTTACACAAAAAGCTGGAGAAACTCAGCGGGTGCAGCAGCATCTAAGGAGCGAAGGAGATAGGCGACGTTTCGGGTCGAGACCCTTCTTCTCTAGAGATGGAGATGTTTCGAGTCGGTACCTCAGCAGCTATGATCTATAATGGACTTTTGTTTTGGTTGCACGGCAAACTTTGGTTTTGCACTATTGCGGTCTGGCTACTTAGTATTACAGACTTTAATTTACTATTTTGTTGATTATTGTGCATTTTTATCTGTGTGTTGAGTTAACGAGCCTGTAGATCTGCAGCAGGTAAGGATGTCATTGTTCTGTTGCCTCTACATATGACAATTAAAGTCTCTCGACTCTAGAGAGGAGGGCTTGTATCTCAGGAGATCATATTTCTGGGTCCTGGACCTGTTGGTGAACTTAGTCAATATTTGCATTATTTTTTGCATTCGGTCACTGTTTTGTTAGTTAAATTTAGTGTAGGCGCAGATAGCTGCAGGTGGAACTGTTGGGATGCTCACTGGTAGATGAGCAACAAAATGGGGCAATAAATGAAACTGATCTTGGCCTGGGAGGGGAGGTGAAAGGTCTCCCAATGCTGTGTCCAGCATGCCAGCGGGAATTTATGTTATGATTCAAGAGAGTTTATTGTCTTGTGTCCCAGATAGGACAATGAAAATCTTGCTTTGCTTCAACACACTAGAATATTGTAGGCATAAATAAATACAGAACAGATCAGTGTGTCCGTATACTAGTGAATATATATATACACACACAGAAATAAGCAGATAAAGTGCAACAGACTGTTAGAGTTCAGATTTTTGTTTGAGTTGAGTTTAATGGCTGATGGCTGTGGGGAAGAAGCTGTTCCTGAACCTTCTACCTGAAGGCAGCGGGGAGATGAGAGTGTGGCCAGGATGGTGTGGGTCCTTGATGATGTTGCCAGCCTTTTTGAGGCAGTGACTGCGATAGATCCCCTCGATGGAAGGAAGGTCAGAGCCGATGATGGACTGGGCAGTGTTTACAGCTTTTTGCGTTTTTTTCCGCTCCTGGGCGTTCAAGTTGCCGAATCAAGCCACGATGCAACCGGTCAGCAATCTCTCTATTGTACACCTGTAGAAGTTGGACAGAGTCCTCTTTGACATACCGACTCTCTGTAATCTTCTCAGGAAGCAGAGGCGCTGATGTGCTTTCTTTATAATTGCATCTGTGTTCTGGGACCAGGAGAGATCTTCAGAGATGTGCACGCCCAGGAATTTGAAGCTCTTGACCTTTTCCACCATCATCCCTTTGGTATTAACGGAACTGTGGGTCCCCATCCTACTCCTTCCAAAGTCCACAATCAGTTCCTTGGTTTTGCTATTGCAGTGCTATTGCATAGGATAGCGATGACATGGCAACCTGACGGAAGAAGGAAAAGAGGCCGACCAAAACTCACATGGAGGCAAACACTCCAGAAGGATCTGGAAGCCCGGGACGCAAACCTAACGAGGGTGGAAGACGTCGCACAGGACCAAACAGAATGGCGAGAGCTTGCTGCCCAATGCACTCATCAGTGTGGGCGGAATTAAATCTACGTAAGTGCAATTAACTTTCGAAAGTTCATAAGTTATAGCAGCAGAATTGGGCCCATCATCTACTCCACTGTTCAATCATGGCTAGTTGATCCCTCCCTCCCTCCCATTCTCCTGCCGTCTCCTCATAACCCCCAGCACCCGTACTGATCGAGAATCTGTCAATCTCCACCTTAAAAATACCCACTGACGTGGCCTCCACAGCCGTCTGTGGCAATGGATTCCACTGATTCACCACCCTCTGATTAAACAAATTCCTCCTCATCTCCATCCTAAAGGTACATCCTTTTATTCTGAGGCTGTGCTCTCTGGTCCTAGACTCTCCCACTAGTGGAAACATCCTCTCCACATCCACTCTATCCAGGCCTTTCCTTATTCAGTAAGTTTCAGTTGCTGTCAGGCAACTGAACGCTCTGCTCATCAGCTGGAACGTCGTCCGGAACTCCCAAACACCTCACAGGAGACTCTTGAACTGTTTTGAATCGATCTTTATTGGACTTCAATGCACTAAATGTTGTGGCCTTTCCCCTTCTGTCTTGACACTGTGGATGGCATGATTGTAATCATCTACAGTCTTGTTTTGGAGTGGGTAGCTCACAAACACAAACTTTTTGCTGTACCTCGGGACAGGTGACAATAATAACCTAAACTAAACTAGTGGGGAGCAGGAAGCGGAAGAGGTGGGAGTGGAAGGTACACAGCGGGGTGTGTCACTGCTTCTGTACAGTGCCAGGCTGTCCAATGGCTACTTAGCAAGTTAGACTTGCTTCTGGAAACATTGAAAATGTTTCTGCCCTTCGAGCCAGCACCGCCATTCAATGTGATCATGGCTGATCATCCAAAATCAGTACCCCGTTCCTGCCTTCTCCCCATATCCCTTGATTCCATTAGCCCCAAGAGCTAAATCTAACTCTCTTGAGTTGTTGATAGGAGTTCGCAGTGAGGCAACAGGAGATTTGCTGTCTCATAGCTCCAGACACCCCGGTTCATAAAAAACATAGAAAATAGGTGCAGGAGTAGGCCATTCGGCCCTTTGATCCAGAAATGGCCATTCAATATGATCATAGCTAGTCATCCCCAATCAATAACCCGTGCCTGCCTTCTCCCCATTCGATCCTGACTATGATCTCCCTGTGACCGCAAGGCTTTTTCTCTGGGTGCTCTGGTTTCCTCCCACATTCCAAAGACATGCAACTTTGTAGGTTAATTGGTCATAAAGTCATAAATGATTGGAGTAGAATTAGGCCATTCAGCCCATCAAGTCTGCCATTCAATCATGCCTGATCTATCTCTCCCTCCTAGCCCCATTCTCCTGCCTTCTCCCCATAACCTCTATCATCCATGCTAATCAAAAATCTATCTATCTCTGCCTTTAAAAAATCCACTGACTTGGCCTCCACAGCCATCTATGGCAAAGAATTCCACAGATTCACCACCCTCTGACTAAAGAAATTTCTCCTCAACTACATTCTAAAAAAAACGTCCTTTAATTCTGAAGCTGTGCCCTCTGGTCCTAGACTCTCCCACTAGTGGAAACATCCTCTCCACATCCACTCTATCCAGGCCTTTCACTATTAGCTTCGGTAAAATGGTAAATTGTCCCTAGTGTGTAGGATAAAGCTAGTGGATGGGGTGATCGCTAGTTGGCGGAGACTCGGTGGGCCCGAGGGGCCTGTTTCCATGTTGCTTCTCGAAACTCAACTGAAAAGTCTAAAGCATGTGTAAACAATAAGGATTTTCAAATGTCTTGTGGCCACTGAGCAGCAACTTACAGTAGGTTGTGGCTGGTTCACGCTAGTTATTGTGATTAAATGATGCTAGACAAAAAAGCTGGAGAAACTCAGCGGGTGAGGCAGCATCTATGGAGCGAAGGATTAGGCGACGTTTCGGGTCGAGACCCTTCTTCAGACTGATGTTGGGGGGGGGGGCGGGCGGGAAGAAGAAAGGAAGAGGCGGGGACAGTGGGCTGTGGGAGAGCTGGGAAGGGGAGGGGAAGGAGGGAGAAAGCAGGGACTACCTGAAATTGGAGAAGTCAGTGTTCATACCGCTGGGGTGTAAACTACCCAAGCAAAATATGAGGTGCTGCTCCTCCAATTTGCGGTGGGCCTCACTCTGGCCATGGAGTAGGCCCAGGACAGAAAGGTCGGATTGGGAGGGGGAGTTGAAATGCTGAGCCACCGGGAGATCGGGTTGGTTATTGCGAACCGAGCGGAGGTGTTGGGCGAAGCGATCGCCAAGCCTGCGCTTGGTCTCAAATCTTAAATGATGCATGAGCAATGTTACAGCTGGGTTAGACATCGCAAGAGCATTGAAAGAATTCTTGGTGTAATAAGCGCTTGAAATATTATCAACTATATTCCTCATTTATGATTAATTGCTGCCTACAACCCAACGCTATGAACATTGAATTCTCCAATTTTAAAATCCCCTCCACCCTTCCTTTTCAAAGGTTTTGAAACATCACCCATTCCTTCTCTCCAGAGATGCTGCCTGTCCCGCTGAGTTACTCCAGCATTTTGTATCTACCTTCCTTTTCAAGTAATTGCCATGTGTACCAACAACAGAACAATGAAATTCATACTTGCAGCAGCGTAATAGGTTTGTAAAGGCAATAACAAATAATGTATAATAAATAAAACAATATTAATAGTCCCTATACCATTGGAAAAACATGTCTTCCTCTGGCTTTACATTTCACTCCTCCTCTTCTCCCCTTATCTGACACATTTTATCTCCTTTTCACCTCCAGCCTTTGTCATTTACTCCATCCATCTGCCAGTCCCCTCCCCCTTGCCTGTATCCACCTATTACTTGTGTGGCAAGGAACTGCAGATGCTGGTTTAAAATCGAAAATAGACACAAATGCTGGGGTAACTCAGCGGGACAGGCAGCATCTCTGGAGAGAAGGAATGGGTGAGACTCTTCTTCAGACTGATGCCAGGGGAGTGGGCGGGACACAGATAAGGACGTATATGGATAAGGAAGTTGGGAGAAGGTAACAGCAAAGCAAACAGAGATAAAATGTAGTCGGAGGATGTAAGACTGGTCGGAGAACTGGGATGGGGGAGTGGATGGAGAGAGGGGGAAAGCAAGGGCTATTTGAAGTTGGAGAAATCAATGTTCACACCGCTGGGGTGTAATCTACCCAAGCAAAATATGAGAAATATGGGCCTCACTCTGACAATGTTGGAGGCCCAGGACAGAAAGGCCAGTGTGAGGATGAAGGGGGTGTTAAGGTGTTTAGCAACTGGGAGATCAGGTAGATTTAGGCAGACCGAGTGGAGGTGTTCAGTAAAACGATTACTTGCCAGGCAATGTTCCGCCCCCCAGTTCTCTTTCAGCTTTCTCCTCCCGACCTCCACACACGCTTTAGTTGACCCGTTGAGTTTGCAGCGATACAGAGATACCAATTAGAGATACAGCGTGGAAACAGGCCCTTCGGCCTTCCGAGTCCACACCAACCAGCGATCCCCGTTCACTAGCACTATCCTGCACACTAGGGACAATTCAGATTTATACCAAGCCAATTAACCTACATATTTTAGCAATGTTACAACATTTTGAGATTTTAAAAATTAAGTTTGCAATTTATCCCATCAGATAAAGCATACAAAGAAGTTTAATTTGACACCTAATTCACTTTCATACCTTCAGTATTAAAAAAGTTATGGCCATTTTCATACGCGGAAATTAGCATCCTGTTCCCCATTGCCTTTCCATTGACTTAACACAAAAGCTGTGATCGAGGACAAAAACCCATAACTTTCTTAAAAATTAAGAGAACTGAAAGAAATTTTCAGTTATAGATTGAAGCATTCTGAAACTAATATGAAACAATCTTAGTTGGATGACCTGAAATTAAAGCATATAATTAGTTAGTTACCCAATTGTAGCTAATTATAAAATTCAATTACTAGATAGAAACATAGAAAGAAACATAGAAACATAGAAAAATAGGTGCAGGAGTAGGCCATTCGGCCCTTCGAGCCTGCACCGCCATTCAATGTGATCATGGCTTATCATCCAACTCAGTATCCCGTACCTGCCTTCTCTCCATACCCTCTGATCCCTTTAGCCACAAGTGCCACATCTAACTCCCTCTTAAACATCTAAACATCTATACATTTCTTAAGAAAATATTAACATTTTTTTTAAAGCCTAAGTGTCCAAATAACATTCGCACAATAATTCACAATTTAACATGATTTTAAAATTTAATTGTCATTAATTTATAGGCCAAATGGAAGGAATTTAGTGTTTAATGCCTGTAAATTAATGGCCATATAAATCAGCTTGCGTGTGGGATTTTCTGGAACGCGATGTATTGGAACGTTGCGGTTGTGGTGAATTTAAACCCAATATCGGCAGGAAAAATTCTGCCGGTTCATATGGGGACTAAATCACCGTTTTGCAACATGAAATATTGATTAAAGTCCCCTGAACAAGCAAGTGCATATGTAAAAATAAACAACTTTCACTTACCTGTCCCCTATGTAAAATCCGTCCCCGTTGTCGGCGTTCACAGCATTAGGAGCTAATTTTTATTTTACTGCAGCGCTGAAATAGTCGGGCGATTTAAAAAAAAAAATTAACTTACCGGCAGTCGGAACGAATCTCCAGAAATAGATCGCTCTCCGAGAAAATATAATTCCGGTGGCAAGGGAAAAAAACTCATTTTAACCCCGCCCCCCCTTAAAAGCTGTGCACACGGCCAGCGGCAGAACTGCAGCACCGCTAAAGGTACGTTTTGTAACATACCTACATATTTGGAGTATGGGAGGAAACCGGACCACCCAAAGAAAACCCGTGGAATCACCGGGAGAACGTGTAAACTCCATACTGACAGCACCCGTAGTCAGGATCAATTGCCTTTCCGCTGACTGGACAGCATGCAACAATGAGCTAGATAGCTCTTAAAGATAGCGGAGTCAGGGGATATGGAGAGAAGGCAGGAACGGGGATACTGACTGGGGATGATCAGCCATGATCACATTGAATGGCGGTGCTGGCTCGAAGGGCAGAATGGCCTACTCCTGCATCTATTGTGCATTGTCTAAAAGGCTTTTCACTGTACCTCAGTAAATGTGACAATAAACTAAACTAAACTAAACCCACAGCCCCTAATAAACTAAACTGCTCTTGGCCATTCCTGGGACCAGCCATCAATGTTGCCGCAATTAGTGGCTCATGTAGAGTGTGCAAAGGGGTGAATAAGTTGTAAAGAATGATTTTGTAGACATAGTGAGATGCGCAGGATGGAGCTTTGTGGTTGACTGACCGATGTATGGGTTTAGGTTGCGTAACCTTCAAGAGTTCAGCTTTCTGCTTTTCAAAGAGGAACAGAAATGCAAGCACAGCAGTATTGAGGAAAAGGTGGTTGGAGCGGTATTTTCACTACCATTTGTGTAAAACAGCCAGACGTTGGAACGTAAACCGAAGATGCTCTTCTTGGCTTGGCTGTGAGATTCCCTCAAATGGACTTGCTTGTGGTGTACACGCTGCTGGGTTTCTCATTAGTATGGTTTAGTCTAGCGATACAGTGTGGAAACAGGCCCTTCGGCCCACCGAGTCCGTGCTGACCAGTCCATGCTGACCCGTACTTTAACACACTAGAGACAATTTACACAGACGTCAAACCAATTCTCTGCCTCAGAGGGCGGTGGAGGTTAAGTTGCAATTGACCTTCATGGTAAAACCCAGCAGGTCAGGCAGCTGTGGAAAAGGGAAGAGTCGGTGGTTCAGACCCGTGACCCTTCATCAGGGCTTCTGCAGATCCGAAACATTGACTGTTCCTCTTTCCACGGATATAACCAGGCTTGCAGAATTTTTCCAGCATTTTCTGTTTTTGTTTAAGCAGTTCACAGTCCCCTGAGAGAAGAAATTGCTACTCATCCATCTTAAATGAATGACCCCTTATTCTGAAGCCACATTTCTTCAGTCAGATGGTGGTGAATCTGTGGAATTCATTGCCACAGAAGGTTGTGGAGGCCAAGTCAATGGATATTTCTGAGGCAAAGATAGATTCTTGATTAGTACAGGTGTCAGGGGTTACAAGGAGAAGGCAGGAGAATGGGTTTAGGAGGGAGAGATAGACGAGTCATGTTTGAGTGGCAAGTGAGAGTGAGAAAGCAAGGGCTTCCTGAAGTTAGAGAAGTCAATGTTCATGAGGAAGTATTATATAAATAGAACTGCTCGGACAGTGACTTTTATATAAGCTAGGTAATTTGCAAAAGAAAAGCTTAAGGTTTTCCGGACGAAATAAAGTGCAATTAAGCATATACACACACAGGGAAGATGAGTCAAGACATAGAAACGGTTAACCTGAACCCGCTTAGCTTAGTTTATTGCTTTGAGGCAATTGTAACACTGGAGGAAATAGTATTTGATATGACTTTGTGTTGAAGAATGGATAGCTGAATAGGGGCTTCATCCTTAGGCCAGAGGTCAACTCTTTTCTCTATGGGTACATTCTTAGGTTATGAGGCTTGTGCTGAGTTTGAGATAGAATTGAAGGCTGAGAGATAAGAGGCCCTGTAGTTAGCCTTGGCTATGTAGAATTAGGATGTATGTGAAGAGGAGTAGTTGCTTGGAGAAGAAGATAATTAGATTGATGGATGCTGATGTAATTCTGAATTGTGATTTTACGCTTTGTTCTGTAATATTTGTAACAGGCCTTGTAGAGAGATTGGAAATCCATCTCCCAGAGATAGCAGGAAAAGGGGAGGCTGTAAGTTAAGAATGAAGCTGTATCCTGGTACCAAACACTTATCAACTAAGTTGACAGATTTACGACCTATGCATGCTTGGGAGATGTGTATGTGTTTTCAACTTAGAAACTGTAATTCAGCAAACTTATATAATTAATGTTTTAAATACATATGTAATAGTAAAATTGTGGTGAAACAATTTATGAAATGTATTGTCTTAGTAGGAATATAAAGATTAGACTTGTAGAAATTATTTAGATTTATAGAAATATCTTTCTTCTTGGTATGGGAAGTGTGTATGACGTGTGATCATTGTATTACAAATGTATAATATATTTTGAGGAGTGGTCTTTGATAATTGGGCCTACTGGGGTTTTGCTGTGTTGAAATAAAATAAGCAAGGTTATACCACAGGCAAATAAAGGTTGGGAGGCCAGGGAAGGGGATCATGTAACTGATGTTGTAAATTACCAGGACTCAGATGACTGGTTACCAGCTTGTCATACCCTCTGTATCTGAAATGTCTAATACCTATATAAATGCCATGAGTTCTATCAAACTCTGGACCCGCCCCAGAGCATCAGCTCTGTGTTGGAAGGTTCAAGAGACTAGTCTCAGCTGAATAAAGAATCGATTTTAACAGCAACAAATGTTTGAGTCAAGTTAACTTTAGATTGACAAAATAACTCAGTTTAACATTCATACCGCTGGGGTGTAAACTGCCCAAGTGAAATATGAGGTGCTGCTCCTCCAATTTGTGCTGGGCCTCGCTCTAACAATGGAGGAGGCCCAGGACAGAAAGGTCAGTGTGGGAAAAGAAACGCTCAGTCCGTCTTAACCAACCTGATCTCCCGGTGGCTCAGTACTTCAACTCCCCCCCCCGCCCCCCCCCCCCCCCCCCCCCCCATTTCCCAATCTGACCTTTTGGTCAGATTCCCAAACTGAAGATCTCGGAGAAAACCCACACGGTCACGGGGAGAACGTAAAACTCCGTACAGACAGCACCCGCAGTCAGGATTGAACTCGGGTCTCCAGCGCTGTGAGGCAGCAACTCTAGCGCTGCGCCACCGTGCCGCCCCAAATGTTGTTATTTGTTATTTCCACAGTCACTACCTATGCCACCTACATACTCTTCCAAATCATGAAGGGCGCATTACTGGTCACAGGCCTCCACGACCATTCTCTGCCTTCTACTACAAAGCGAATCTGTCGGCATCAGAAACTGGCGACTCTTGTGTGCTGCCTTGGTGATATCTGCTGAATGATTTTACTGGGTTGTATGCAGAATAAAGAATTTCCCTGTTCCTAGGTACATGCCAATGGAGTATCACTGAATCATTGAATTTTCTATCCAATATGATATCTTGCCCTGGACAATAGACAATAGGTGCAGGAGGAGGCCATTCGACGCTTCGAGCCAGCACCGCCATTCAATGTGATCATGGCTGATCATCCCCAATCAGTACCCCGTTCCTGCCTTCTCCCCATATCCCCTGACTCCGCTATCTTTAAGAGCCCTATCTAGCTCTCTCTTGAAAGCATCCAGAGAACCGGCCTCCACTGCCCTCTGAGGCAGAGAATTCCACAGACTCGTCTCCGTTCCAAATGGCTTACCCCTTATTCTTAAACTGTGGCCCCTGGTCCTGGTCTCCCCCAACATCGGGAACCTGTTTCCGGTCACAAGAATAAACCAATACCATTGGGTGTGTATGTGTCAGTGACGTTGAACTGTAGCTGTGGTTAACAGGTTTGAGAAAGATGTGCGGGTGGGCAGAGAATTATTGAGCCCGGCTCAGTTAGTTTCAACTAATGCAGCAGTAATTGATTTCAAAGATGAAATGCCAGAGGCTGCGTCATGGAATCTTGTGATATGAACTAAATGGTGCGTTACTGATGCACTTTCCCCAGGATTTGTGTTTAGTTTTTGGTTTAATCAAAAGATACTGAATTTATAAAACACTTGAATGAGTTCCGGCTGCCAGGGTAAATGGTAGAAGCAGAAGCATTTAGACAGGCTCGTGATCACGCACTGAAGGGAGGGATATTGATCGGGTATAGAGATGAGGTTAGTTTAAATTCCCATTGTGGCCAACACAAACATTGTGGGCTGAAGGGCCTGTTCCTGTACTTTGCCATTCCATGGTCAGGTATGAAGAAGGGTCCTGGCCCGAAATCTCACCAATCCTTTTTCTCCACAGATGCTGTCTCACCCGCTGAGTTACTCCAGCACTTTGTGTCTAGCTTTGGTATAAACCAACATCTACAGTTCTTTGTTTCGAAAATGGACTAGGTTGGGAGAGATCAGGTGTGCATGCCAGCTGCCGAGAGATCGTGTTGTATTCTGAAAACTCTGGAAGGAGCTATTCCTAAATCTGGTGGTAAATATATGAATTTATGGTACATGGGTAGGACAGGTTTAGAGGGATATGGACCAAACGCAGGCAGGTGGGATTAGTGTAGCTGGGCCATGTTGGCCGGTGTGGGCAAGTTGGGCCGAATGGCCTGTTTCCACACTGTATCACTCTATGCCTCCTAATGACTAAGTGCTGGAGTAACTCAGCGGGTCAGGCAGCATCTCTGGAGATCATGGATAGGTGACGTTTTCACAGAGTGCTGGAATAACTCGGCGGGTCAGGCAGCATCTCTGGAGAATATAGGTGACGTTTCACAGAGGTATTCTCAAGCTTTTGTACCTCCTGGCTGTTTGGAGAGGAGAGAAGAAAGAATCATCTGGATGAAAGTGGTCCTTGATTATGTTAGCTGCTTTTCCGAGGCGTGAAGTGTCGATAGTGTCCATGAGGGGGAGGCTCAGGGCTGCCAACTCTCACACATTGAGCGTGAGAATTACGCATTTGGTCAAATTCTCATGTTCTCACGCTGATCACAAATTTCTCACAGTCTGTGCCATTTTAAAGCATAAATATTGCATTCAAGTGTAAGTTAAAAGACTCGCTACAGTATGCACCATATTACACAATTTGAAGCTGAAAAATGCAAAAGCTCCGTACCAATGGGAGAGCTACGCTCCCTCGGTTTGGTGTCTCGCAATGTCTCAGTCCTAACTCTCACTCAATGTTGGCAGCCCTGGAGAGGCTGGACAGGGCTATATCCACAACTCTCTGGGTCTGATTCAGAGATGAGATTTGTGCTAAGCGGCAGCTGACTCAAGAGTATTTTTTGAGTCTTGAATACAATCTAGAGTATTATTTCAGAACGGATCTTTGCCTCGTTATATGGCCCAGTTTGCAAGCTTGAGTGATTGTCATCTTTGCATTTTTTTGAGTCTGCTGATAAACTGAAAATCATGTGCGGGAGTTTTTGTCTGATGTGGTGGATTCTCTTCCCCCGATTGAATGATGAAATAGTAAATTCCTTCTGAAGGAGGAGTGAAAACCTTAGACTTTAAGGGATAGGGTGAAACGGCATGGAAACAGGCCCTTCGGCCCAACTTGTCCATGCTAACCAAGTTGCCTAACTGAGCTGGACACCTTAGTCTGTGTTTGGCCCATTGTGAAAGGCCTGGATAGAGTGGATGTGGAGAGGATGTTTCCACTAGTGGGAGAGTCTAGGACCAGAGGGCACAGCCTGAGAAATAAAAGACGTTCCTTTAGGAAGGACGACACAAAAAAGCTGGAGTAACTCAGTGGGGCAGGCAGCGTCTCTGTAGAGAAGGAATGGGTGACGTTTCAGGTCGAGACACTTCTTCACCAGCATCTGTAGTACCGTCCTACACATATCCTTTAGGAAGGAGATGAGGAAGAATTTGTTTAGTCAGATGGTGGGGAATCTGGGGAATTCTTTGCCACAGAAGGCTTTGGAAATTTTTAAGGCTGAGATAGGTAGATTCTTGAGTAGTACGGGTGTCAAGAATTATGGGGAGAAGGCAGGAGAATGGGGTTAGGAGGGAGAGATAGATCAGCCGTGATTGAATGGCGAGTAGACTTGATGGGCTAAATAGCCATAATTCTGCTCCTATCACTTATGACCTCATATTCCTCTAAGCCTTTCCAATCCATGTACCCGTCCAAATGTATTTTAAACCTTATAATTGTACTTGCTCCACCACTTCCTCTGGTAGCTCGTTCCATCTGCCCACCACCCTCTGTATGGAAAAGCTTGTCCTGAAATTACACTTTCAGGACAAAAGAGTATTTCCTCTATCATAACTCCCCCACCATTGGCCATCCACACTTCTTCACGCTGTCTTGACAAAGCAACTAACATCATCAAGACTAACTCTGAAGAAGGGCTCGATCCAAAACGTCACCCATTCCTTCTCGCCAGAGATGCTGCCTGTCCCACTGAATTACTCCAGCTTGTTGTGCATAAGCAAGTCCAGAGTTGTTTTATTGTCATGTGCCCCAGATAGACAGATGTCCCAGATGTCTACTCCTGCACCTATTGTCTACAGCAGGGGTTCCCAGCCTTTATCGTCCCGTTTACCCCAGGCAACTTTAATAGAAACATAGAAACATAGAAATTAGGTGCAGGAGTAGGCCATTCGGCCCTTCGAGCCTGCACCGCCATTCAATATGATCATGGCTGATCATCCAACTCAGTATCCCGTACCTGCCTTCTCTCCATACCCCCTAATCCCCTTAGCCACAAGGGCCACATCTAACTCCCTCTTAAATATATCCAATGAACTGGCCTCAACTACCCTCTGTGGCAGAGAGTTCCAGAGACCCACCACTCTCTGTGTGAAAAAATTCCTTCTCATCTCGGTCCTAAAGGATTTCCCCCTTATCGTTAAGCTGTGACCCCTTGTCCTGGACCTCCCCAACATCGGGAACAATCTTCCTGCATCTAGCCTGTCCAACCCCTTAAGAATCTTGTAAGTTTCTATAAGATCCCCTCTCAATCTCCTAAATTCTAGAGAGTATAAACCGAGTCTATGCAGTCTTTGTTCATAAGACAGTCCTGACATCCCAGGAATCAGTCTGGTGAACCTTCGCTGCACTCCCTCTATGGCAATAATGTCCTTCCTCAGATTTGGAGACCAGAACTGTACGCAATACTCCAGGTGTGGCCTCACCAAGACCCTATACAACTGAAGTAGAACCTCCCTGCTCCTATACTCAAATCCTTTTGCTATGAAAGCTAACATACCATTGGCTTTCTTCACTGCCTGCTGTACCTGCATGCCTACTTTCAATGACTGGTGTACCATGACACCCAGGTCGCGCTGCATCTCCCCTTTTCCTAATCGGCCACCATTTAGATAGTAGTCGGTTTTCCTATTTTTGCCACCAAAGTGGATAACCTCACATTTATCCACATTATACTGCATCTGCCAAACATTTGCCCACTCACAATAGCACACAACAATTTTTATGATCACTTATTTATGATCAACTAATGATGAACAGATGCCAGTATACCAGAACCAAACAAAGTCAGTCAATGAGAACAAATATGTACACATCCAGAATCAACAACCCAACCCTGGGTAGGTGGAATTTACCGCAGGTTGGGAACCCTTGGTCTATAGAACAATTAAATTCTTACTTACAGAAGCACAACAGAATATGTAAATATAGTACTCTGTAAACAATATTTTATATATATATTATATATATAGATATAGATATAGATACACACATATGTACACACTTACCGACTTATACACATAGCACTTACCCCTAAAATAGGGTTTAGTCCTGATCTTCCAACCTACTACTTTTTAGTGGACCTTCCAGTTAAAAAAAATCTGCACTTTCTCTGCAACTGTAACACTAATATCTTATTGAAACATATAAGATTGTTAAGGACCTGGACACGCTAGAGGCAGGAAACATGTTCCCGATGTTGGGGGAGTCCAGAACCAGGGGCCACAGTTTAAGAATAAGGGGTAAGCCATTTAGAATGGAGACGAGGAAACACATCTTCACACAGAGAGTTGTGAGTCTGTGGAATTCTCTGCCTCAGAGGGCGGTGGAGGACGGTTCTCTGGATACTTTCAAGAGAGAGCTAGATAGGGCTCTTGAAGATAGTCTTGAGTCAGGGAATATGGGGAGAAGGCAGGAATGGGATACTGATTGTGGATGATCAGCCATGATCACATTGAATGGCGGCGCTGGCTTGATTGGCTGAATGGCCTCCTTCTGCACCTATGGTCTAAATTGTGCACTCTGGTATATTTTCTTTGCACTACCAATGTACTTGTTGAACTTTTGTATAGCTTGATTACACTCGTGTACAGTATGATGTGACTGAATCCTGTTACTCAGTGGGGCAGGCAGCATCTCTGGAGAAAAAAGATGGGTGACACCCGGGTCAGCCGGGTCTTCTTCTTTCGTGTGGCGTGCAAAGCCAAAAGTTGTTGGACAACTTGTTCTATTTGATCTTCCGTTTGTGCACGTCGAGTTGATTGCATTAGTCGAAACAGGGCGGACCACGTGAATGTTGTGATTTTGCACCCCAGCCGGGTCTGAAGAAGGGTCTCAACCCAAAACGGCACCCGTCCAGAGGTGCTGCCTGACCTGCTGAGTTAATCCAGCATTTTGTGTCTGTCTTTGAGTATTGACAGACTTGCTGTGGTTGAGAATTTCACAGTTTCTGCGAGGAAAGAGATTTCCCCTCATCTTGGCATCCACTCGATCGAACACAGGATTCGATCCACTCGATCGAATCCTGCAGTCCTTGTCCCGTTTCACAAGGCAGCTGCACTGATTATACCGCTGCTGGCAAAATTCATTTCACTGCACTTCATTGTGTATGTGATGAATAGATTGGTTGATTGATTGATATCCAAAGAAAAGACTGCAGAAAGTTGCGGCCATCCTCGGCTCTGACCTCCCCAATATCGAAGGAATCCATCGCAGTCGCTGCCTCAAAAAGGCTGCCAGCATCATCAAGGACCCACACCATCCTGGCCACACACTCAGCTCTCCACTGCCATCAGTTGGAAGGTATAGGAGCTTGAAATCTGGTACATCCAGGTTTAGCAACAGCCTCTTCCCCACAGCCATCAGGCTAGTAAACATGACATCAAACAAACTTTGAACAATAAGTCTATTCCACTTTATCTGTTTATTTATTGTGTGTATATATGGTCTATGCGATATAGACACGTTGAACTGTACTGTATTTATGCTTACAATAGTCTGTTGTGCTGCAGCAAGTAAGAATGTCATTGTCCTGTCTGGGACACATGACAATAAACTCTCTTGACTCTTGACACAAAATGCTGGAGTAACTCAGCGGGACAGGCAGCATCTCTGGAGAGAAGGAATGGGCGACGTTTCAGGTTGAGACCCTTCTTCAGACCGAGAGTCAGGGGAGAGGGAAACTAGAGGTGTAGAAGGGTAAGGTGTGAAAACGGGAAATCAAAGGGACGGAGATCAAAGAGTACATGGTGGTAGAACTGGAGAGCAGGAGGAATCACAGAGGGAGTAGCGCCAGTTTGAGAGAGGAGACCTTTTTGCCAAGTATATGCTCAGCAAGTGCATTCTAAAAAATAAAATGCTGCCTTCAGATCTTGGCAGGTAGTTTGGTTTTGACTTGTGGTGGTAAATGGTGACTTTGATGATATTGTTGTGGTTGATGAGTTATCACAACGGAAGGAAATACAAACCTTCCTTTTATTCTCAATGATTTGATTGTTCGCACCTCTGTCGTCTCTTCGTGGATGTGAAGCGGTTGGGTAAAAGTTCTGACACCGTTGTCTTTAGCTCGATAACGGCCACCTGCAAGCAGCGAACATTGCACTGAGTGTCCATTGAGAGTGATGATCGATCGGACAAACCGGCCCCATGGATCAATGGTCAATGCTGGGGGTCACTGGAGAAGATCTCTGACCGCCGGCCTGCGGCCCACAACAGCGGGCTCCGGTAAGGAGCTGGCCGATTCGGGAGCTTCGGGCCGCGGGGTGTGCTCGACCTGTCCCGGGGTCTGCGTTCCGGCCATCCCGACCAAAGGGCTTGAACATCGGGCCGTCAGGGTCAGGGTCCGACCACGGGTCACAGGGGAGGAGGAGGAGGAGGAGGAGGCGGAAGAGGACTGTCTGAACTGTGTTGCCTTCCACCACAGTGAAGAATGCTGTGGTGGATGTCTGTGTTGCATCGTTGTGTATTATGTCCTTATTGTAACGCTGCATGGTAAATCACACTTCACTGCACCTTATGGTGACAAATGTGAACTTTGGATGTTTTCTTTACATCTGCAATTTAGACAAGAGACAATAGGTGCAGGAGAAGGCCATTTGGCCCTTCGAGCCAGCACCGCCATTCAATGTGATCGTGGCTGATCACTTTCTGATTTCTTTGTAATGGAACACTATATTCAGTACTTTGGTATTTTTCATGTTCTTAAGTGATAGGAGCAGAATTAGGCCATTCGGCCCATCGTCTGCTCTGCCATTCAATCATGGCTGATCTAACTTTCCCTCTCAAGCCCATTCTCCTGCCTTCTCCCCATATCCCCTGATACCCGTACTAATCAAGAATCTATCTATCTCTGCCTTAAAAATATCCAATGACTTGGCCTCCACAGCCTTCTGTGGCAATGAATTCCACAGATTCACAACCATCTGATTAAAGAAATGATGTCTTATCTCCTTCCAAAAGGAACATCCTTTCATTCTGAGCATGTGCCCTCTGGTCCTAGACTCTCCCACTAGTGGAAATATCCTCTCCACATGCACTCCATCCAGACATTTTCTCAAAAAATCGACACTTTCTCTGTAGTCATAGAGTGATACAGTGTGGAAACATGCCCTTTGGCCCAACTTGCCCACACTGGCAACATGTCCCAGCTACACTAGACACACTTGCCTGCGTTTGGTCCATATCCCTCCAAACCTGTCCTATCCATGTACCTGTCTAACTGTTTCTTAAATGTTGGGATAGTCTCAGCCTCAATGACCTCCTCTGGCAGCTCGTTCCATACACCCACCACCGTTTGTGTGGAAAAAGTTACTCTCAGATTCGTATTAATTCTTTTTCCCTTCACCTTAAACCTATATCCATCCTCTGGTCCTCGATTCCCCTACTCTGGGCAAGAGATTCTGTGTGTCTTCCTGATTTATTTATCTCGTGATTTTATAAACACCACATTCAGCTTTCTGGTATTTTTCTCTTTGCACGACTTATTATTCTTCCAACCTACCTCACTGTGGACCTTGCGCTTTAAAAAAACCTGCACTTTCTCTTTAACTGTAATAGCCCAGTCCCATGGCACGAGTTCATTCCAAGAGCTCTTCCGAGTTGAAAAAAAATCCAACTCGTAGTAAGCACGGAGAATGTACGTAGCGGGTACGTCGGAGCTCGGGGACGTCTCTTAGCGGCTCGTAACGATAACGGCAGGTACTTGGGAAGACTCGCTAATGGCAGGTAAGCACGGGAAGACTCGTGAAAAATTTTCAACATGTTGAAAAATGTCCACTAGAGCCCCGAGTACCGACGAGTGGCCATAACCGTAAATCTCCAAGTTCGAATCAGTGCAAACTCGGGAGAAATCTTGGAATGAACTCGTACTGTGGGACAGGGGTTTAACACGATATTCAGCACTGTGGCATTATTAGCCCATGGAGGTCAATGAATGAATGATTTCTGGTGAACTTGACACAGCACAGCACAGAAACATGCCCATGCTTTAAGTTAATCTCCTCTGCCTGGGTAAATGGGTAGGCCATTTAGAACGGAGACGAGGAAACACTTTCTCTGCCTCAGAGGGCGGTGGAGGCCGGTTCTCTGGATACTTTCAAGAGAGAGCTAGATAGGGCTCTTAAAGATAGAGTCGGGGGATATGGGGAGAAGGCAGGATCGGGGTACTGATTGTGGATGATCAGCCATGATCACATCGAATGGAGGTGCTGGCTCGAAGGGCCGAATGCCCTGCTCCTGCACCTATCGTCTATTGCCTGCACATAATCCATATCTCTCCATCCCCTTCATATTAATTGGCCTATCTAAAATCCTCTTAAACACTCTCTCGGTCCTGGGCCTCCTCCACGGCCAGAGTGAGCAACACCGCAAGTTGGAGGAACAGCACCTCATATTCCGCTTGGGGAGTCTGCATCCTCTGGGCTTAAAGATTGAATTTTATCAATTCTGTTAACCCAGACTGCCCCCACCCCTCCCCACCTCTCCCTCAGCCCTCGGGCCCTGACATTCCTTCTCCAGCTCCCCCCCCCCCCCCCCCTCCCCAGTCGCACTAGCTTCTCATTTTCACACCACAAACAGCTTACAATGGCCTGTTTCCTTCATCATCAATACTTTTTTGAATATCTTTCATTCATTGTTCTTTATCTCTCCACATCACTGTTTATATCTCTCGTTTCCCTGATCCCTGACCAGTCTGAAGAAGGGTCTCGACCCGAAACGTCGCCTATCTCCTTCGCTCCTTAGATGCTGCTGCACCCGCTGAGTTTCTCCAGCTTTTTGTGTAATCCTCTTAAACACGACTGTGTTGGTTGGGGGAAGCCTGGGTTATCTCACTTAAACACCTTGCAATTGTTTTCCACAATCTAGACATTCGATTTACTTAAGCTAAAATGAGATAAGGAACTCAGGAACGTAGTGTCAGGATGCCAACCTCTCCCTCGGTCAACAAGACTGGTGATGTAGTTGTGTAAGTAGGAACTGCAGACGCTGGTTTAAACTGAAGATAGACACAAAAAGCTGGGGTACCTCAGTGGGACTGGCAGCATCTCTGGAGTGAAGGAATGGGTGATGTTTTGGGTCGAGACCCTTCTAAAGATGTAGTTACCAACTTCAGCAAGCATGGTGGAGTACATTCCCCAATCAGCATCAATGGTGTTTAAATCAAAATGGCTGAGAACTTCAAGTTCACATGTTTAATCGATAATGTTTTATTATTAATGTTTAATGTTTCAATAGACAATGGGTGCAGGAGTAGGCCATTCAGCCCTTCGAGCCAGCACCGCCATTCAATGTGATCATGGCTGATCATCCCCCATCAGTACCCCGTTCCTGCCTTCTCCCCATATCCCCTGACTCCTCTATCTTTAAGAGCCCTATCTAGCTCTCGAAAGTATCCAGAGAACCGGCCTCCACCGCCCTCTGAGGCAGAGAATTCCTTAACTCTCTGTGATAAAAAGGGTTTATTCGTCTCCGTTCTAAATGGCTTACCCCTTATTCTTAAGCTGTGGCCCCTGGTTCTGGACTCCCCCAACATCAGGAACATGTTTCCTGCCTCTAACGTGTCCAAACCCTTAATAATCTTACATGTTTCAATAAGATCCCTTCTCATCCGTCTAAATTTCAGAGTATACATGCCCAGCAAGTCCATTCTATGAACAGATGACAGTCCCGCCATCCTGGGAATTAACCTTGTGAACCTACGCTGCACTCCCTCAATTGCAAGAATGTCCTTGCTCAAATTTGGAGAACAAAACTGCACACAATACTCCAGGTGTGGACAACCAGATCCCGTTGTACTTCCCCTTTTAGAAACATAGAAACATAGAAAATAGGTGCAGGAGTAGGCCATTCGGCCCTTCGAGCCTGCACCGCCATTCAATGTGATCATGGCTGATCATCCAACTCAGTATCCCGTACCTGCCTTCTCTCCATACCCCCTGATCCCTTTAGCCACAAGTGCCACATCTAACGCCCTCTTAAATATAGCCAATGAACTGGCCTCAACTACCTTCTGTGGCAGAGAATTCCAGAGACTCACCACTCTCTGTGTAAAGAATGTTTTCCTCATTTCGGTCCTAAAGGAATTCCCCCTTATCCTTAGACTGTGACCCCTTGTTCTGGACTCCCCCAACATCGGGAACAATCTTCCAGCATCTAGCTTGTCCAACCCCTTAAGAATTTTGTAGGTTTCTATAAGATCCCCCCTCAATCTTCTAAATTCCATCGAGTACAAACCGAGTCTATCCAATCTTTCCTCATATGAAAGTCCTGACATCCCAGGAATCAGTCTGGTGAATCTTCTCTGTACCCCCTCTATGGCAAGGATGTCTTTCCTCAGATTTGGAGACCAAAACTGTACGCAGTACTCCAGGTGTGGCCTCACCAAAACCCTGTACAACTGCAGTAGAACCTCCCTGCTCCTATACTCAAATCCTTTCGCTATGAATGCTAACATACCATTTGCTTTCTTCACTGCCTGCTGCACCTGCATGCCTACTTCTGGACGTCCAGTCACTATACACCTGCATCCCCCACCAGGATGGTCTCAAAGCCCTCCGGTACTTCCTCGACCAGAGGAGCAACCCATACCCATCCACTGACACCCTCCTCCGCCTAGCAGAGTTGGTCCTTACCCTCAACAACTTTTCTTTTGACTCCTCCCATTTCCTCCAAACACAAGGCGTAGCTATGGGCACACGCATGGGCCCTAGCTACGCCTGCCTCTTTGTCGGGCACGTCGAACAATCTTTGTTCTCGGCGTACCAGGGCCCCACCCCCGACCTTTACCTCCGTTACATTGACGACTGCTTTGGTGTCACCTCCTGCACCCACGCAGAACTGACTGACTTCATCCATTTCACCACCAACTTCCATCCGGCACTCAAATATACTTGGACCATTTCCGACATTTCCCTACCATTCCTTGACCTCACCATCTCTATTGCAGGTGATACACTCCTGATTGACATCCACTACAAACCAACTGACTCCCACAGCTACCTGGACTACTCTTCCTCCCACCCTGCTTCCTGTAAGGACTCCATCCCCTATTCCCAATTCCTCCGTCTACGCCGCATCTGCTCCCAGGATGACGTGTTCCACGCCAGGTCATCGCAAATGTCCTCGTTCTTCAGAGAACGGGGTTTCCCCTCCCCCACTATAGATGAGGCTCGCACCAGGGTCTCCTCCATACCCCGCAACACTGCCCTCTCTCCCCATTCCCCCACTCACAACAAGGGCCGAGTCCCCCTGGTCCTCACCTTTCACCCCACCAGCCAGCGCATACAACAGATAGTCCTCCGCCAGTTTCGTCACCTCCAACGTGACCCCTCCACTCGCCACATCTTCCCATCTCCCCCCCTGTCTGCCTTCCGCAAAGACCGCTCCCTCCGCAACTCCCTCGTCAATTCTTCCCTTCCCTCCCGCTCCACTCCTTCCCCGGGCACTTTCCCTTGCAACCGCAAGAGATGCTACACTTGTCCCTTCACCTCCCCCATCCACTCCTTTCAGGGACCCAAGCAGTCATTCCAAGTCCGACAGAGGTTCACCTGCACCTCCTCCAACCTCATCTACTGCATCCGTTGCTCCAGATGCCAGCTGATCTACATCGGTGAGACCAAGCGGAGGCTGGGCGATCGTTTCGCCGAACACCTCCGCTCGGTCCGCAATAACCAACCCGACCTCCCGGTGGCTCAGCACTTCAACTCCCCCTCCCACTGCGTATCCGACCTCTCGGTCCTGGGCCTCCTCCACGGCCAGAGTGAGCAACACCGCAAGTTGGAGGAACAGCACCTCATATTCCGCTTGGGGAGTCTGCATCCTCTGGGCTTAAACATTGAATTTTCTCAATTCTGTTAACCCAGACTGCTTCCCCCCCACCTCTCCCTCAGCCCTCTGGCCCTGACATTCCTTCTCCATCTCCCCCCCCCCCCCTCCCCAGTCGCACTAGCTTCTCATTTTCACACCACAAACAGCTTACAATGGCCTGCTTCCTTTGTCACCAATACTTTTTTGCATATCTTTCACTCATTGTTCCTTATCTCTCCACATCACTGTTTATATCTCTCGTTTCCCTGATCCCTGACCAGTCTGAAGAAGGGTCTCGACCCGAAACGTCGCCTATCTCCTTCGCTCCTTAGATGCTGCTGCACCCGCTGAGTTTCTCCAGCTTTTTGTGTAACCCTGCCTACTTTCAATGACTGGTGTACCATGACACCCAGGTCTCGTTGCATCTCCCCCTTACCTAATCTGCCACCATTCAGATAATAGTCTACCCTCATGTTTTTGCCACCAAAGTGGATAACCTCACATTTATCCACATTGTACTGCATCTGCCATGCATCTGCCCATTCACTCAGCCTATCCAAATCACCCTGCAGCCTCCAAGCATCCTCCTCACACCTAACTATACCCCCCAGCTTGGTATCATCTGCAAATTTGGAGATGTTGCATTGAATTCCCTTGTCCAAATCATTAATATATATTGTAAATAGCTGGGGTCCCAGCACTGAGCCTTGCGGCACCCCACTAGTCACTGCCTGCCATTCTGAAAAGGACCCGTTTACTCCTACCCTTTGCCTCCTGTCTGCTAGCCAGTTCTCTATCCACATCAATACTGAACCCCCAATACCGTGTGCTTTAAGTTTGTAGCTTTAAGTAAATGATGTCAAATTTTCCCAATTTGACATCATTTAGATAGCAATCTGCCTTCCTGTTTTTACCACCAAAGTGGATAACCTCCCATTTATCCACATTAAACTGATCTCCATGTATCTGCCCACTCACCCAACCTGTCCAAGTCACCCTACATCCTCATAGCATCTTCCTCACAGTTCACACTGCCACCCATCTTCGTGTCATCTTCAAATTTGCTAATGTTACTTTGAAACCCTTCATCTAAATCATTGATGTATATTGTAAATAGCTGCGGTCCCAGCACCGTGCCTTGCGGTATCCCACTAGTCTCTGCCTGCCATTCTGAAAGGGACCCGTTAATCCCTACTCTTTGTTTCCTGTCTGCCAACCAATTTTTCTATCCATGTCAGTACCCTACCCCCAATACCATGTGCCCTAATTTAGCCCACTAATCTCCTATGTGGGACCTTATCAAATGCTTTCTGAAAGTTTAGGTACACTACATCCACTGGCTCTTCCTTGTCCATTTTCCTAGTTACATCCTCGAAGAATTCCAGAAGATTAGTCAATCACGATTTTGCCTTCGTTAATCCATGCTGACTCGGACCAATCCTGTTACTGCTATCCAGCATCGTCCCCACCACCGATGTCAGGCTAACTGGTCCGTAATTCCCTGTTTTCTCTCTCCCGCCTTTCTTAAAAAGTGGGATAACTTTAGCTACCCTCCAATCCACAGTAACTGATCCTGAATCTATAGAACATTGGAAAATGATCACCAATGCGCCCACGATTTCTAGAGCCCTGGGGATTTATCAGCCTTCAGTCCCATCAGTCTACCCAACGCTATTTCCTGCCTAATGTGAATTTCCTTCAGTTCCTCTGTCACCCCAGATCGTTTTGCCAGTAGTACATCAGGAAGATTGTTTGTGTCCTCCTTAGTGAAGACGGATCCAAAGTACCTGTTCAACTCATCTGCCATTTCCTTATTCCCAATAATAGATTCACCTGTTTCTGTCTTCAAGGGTCCAACTTTGGTCTTAACTAAGTTTTTCCTCTTCACATACCTGAAGAGCACGTTAAGTACTGCACATCACAGACAGCACGGACATATGAACAGCAGCGAGGAATAGTACCTCGTATTCCACAGGGGCAGCTTGCAACACAGCGGCATGATTATTGATTTCTCCAACTACAAGGAACCCGTGCATTCCCCGTCCCTTCGTCCATCCGCCACTCTTGTCCTCTTGCTAATTTCACCGTTTGTATTCCATCGTTGTCTCGTTCACCTTTACTGAGTAATTTCTGCAGACTCTGCTCTGCTCTGTACCTTCCCATATCTCCAGTGGACCCCTCCCTGACTCTTATGGACCTGTCGCATTTTTTAGACGACTGCTGGAGAGTATGCAGTCGGCACATGGTCGCCGGGGAGTCGCCTTCATGGTTCTGGGAATTAGTCGCCGCCTCATTTTGGTCGCCGCCAATTTTTCAATATGCTGAAAAATTAGCGGCGCTGGAATGAAGCCGCCATGGAGAGTAGCGAGAATTCTCGTTCCGTAGCCGGGTCTCCTGGAGGTCCCACTGGGTTGTCAGGAGGTTGAAGGTTCTCTCAGGTTCTCGTAGGATGTAGCCGGTGCTGACCGGTGAATTTCATTGACTCATTGGGAAAAACATATATAAGCAGTAGTTTTCAGACTAAGGATAACCGAGCGCAAATGTTAATGACCCACGAGCTTCACAGCTGTGTATTTCTGGCTTCTTAAACGTTGCCTCCACCCCATCTCCACTCCTTCTCCCACCCATCTCCCCCCCCCTTCTCCCCCCCCTTCTCCCCCCCCTTCTCCCCCCCCTTCTCCCCCCCCTTCTCCCCCCCCTTCTCCCCCCCCTTCTCCCCCCCCTTCTCCCCCCCCTTCTCCCCCCCTTCTCCCCCCCTTCTCCCCCCTTCTCCCCCCCTTCTCCCCCCCCTTCTCCCCCCCCTTCTCCCCCCCCTTCTCCCCCCCCTTCTCCCCCCCCTTCTCCCCCCCCTCTCCCCCCCCTCTCCCCCCCCTCTCCCCCCCCTCTCTCCCCCCTCCTTCTCCCCCTCCCCCCCCTCTTTTAAAGCACTTACCTTACACTGTGCTTTTTAGACAATAAACAATACACAATAGGTGCAGGAGTAGGCCATTCGGCCCTTCGAGCTAGCACCGCCATTCAATGTGATCATGGCTGATCGTCCCCAATCAGTACCCCGTTCCTGCTTTCTCCCCATATCCCCTGACTCCGCTATCTTTAAGAGCCCTACCTAGCTCTCTCTTGAAAGTATCCAGAGAACCGGCCTCCACCGCCCTCTGAGGCAGAGAATTCCACAGACTCACAACTCCCTGTGAGAAAAAGTGTTTCCTCGTCTCCGTTCTAAATGGCTTACCCCTCATTCTTAAGCTGTGGCCCCTGGTTCTGGACTCCCCCAACATCGGGAACATGTTTCCTGCCTCTAGTGTGTCCAAACCCTTAACAATCTTATATGTTTTAATAAGATCCCCTCTTATCCTTCTAAACTTACAAAATTCTTAAGGGGTTGGACAGGCTAGATGCAGGAAGATTGTTCCCGATGTTGGTGAAGTCCAGAACAAGGCGTCACAGTTTAAGGATAAGGGGGAAATCTTTTAGGACCAAGATGAGAAAAACATTTTTCACACAGAGTGGTGAGTCTCTGGAATTTTATGCCACAGAAGGTAGTTGAGGCCAGTTCATTGGCTATATTTAAGAGGGTTAGATGTGGCCCTTGTGGTTAGAGGGATCAGGGGGTATGGAGAGAAGGCAGGTACGGGATACTGAGTTGGATGATCAGCCATGATCATATTGAATGGCGATGCAGTCTCGAAGGGCCGAATGGCCTACTCCTGCACCTATTTTCTATGTTTCTAAACTCCAGTGTGTACAAGCCCAGCCGCTCCATTCTCTCAGCATATGACAGTCCCCCATCCCGGGAATCAACCTTGTAAACCTATGCTGCACTCCCTCAATAGCAAGAATGTACTTTCTCAAATTAGGGGACCAAAACTGCACACAATGTTCCAGGTGTGGTCTCACTAGGGCCCTGTACACCTGCAGAAGGACCTCCTTGCTCCTATATTCGATTCCTCTTGTTATAAAGGCCAACATGCCATTCGCTTTCTTCACTGCCTTCTGTACCTGAATGCTTACTTTCATAGACTGACGAACAAGGATCCCCCAGATCCCGTTGTACTTCCCCTTTTTCCAACTTGACGCCATTTAGGTAGTAATTTGCCTTCCTGTTTTTGATACCAAAGTGGATAACCTCACATTTATCCACATTAAACTTAATCTGCCATGCATCTGCCCACTCACCCAACCTGTCCAAGTCACCCTGCATTCTCATAGCACCCTCCTCACATCCTCCTCCTCACTGCCACCCTGCTTTGTGTCGTCTTCTTACTTACAGTGCCACCCTTCCTGTTAATCGCGGTGTGTGTCTGTATCACATTGGCTTTGCACCGTGTGAATTTCATTCGGACAGCACTCGCCCCGCTTGCCCTGTTCCCCGCCTGCATAACGGGCTGGTAAATGAAGCGATGTGTGTGTGTGTGTGTTCCATTCTGACAGTCGCTGACCCAGTTGCCGGTTTTTCAGGCGACTGCCGGCAACTTGACAGTCAGCGGCAGTCGCCTGAAAAATCACCGAAGTGGGACAGGCCCCTTCGTCTGCTGAAGAGTCTCGACGCGAAAAGCCACCTCTTCCTTTTCTCCAGAGATGCTGCCTGACTCGCTGAGTTACATCAGCATGTTGTGTCTATCTTCCGTGTTATTGACATCTCTTTGTATCCATCAAAAACCCGTTATTGTCAAAGGAAATGGAAGTGGTTCAAAGGAGGGCCATGTTCTTGATGCCTTGACAAGATTTTTAACAGAATTTATTGCTGGTCGAGAGTGAAAGGAAGTGAGTGTGGCTCGGCAGTGTGGTTCTTCAAAGATGCTTTTTTACTGCCAACACATATGGGTTGTATAAATGTGGTAACACTGACTTTACCCATTAGCTTTTTCGTAGACAAGTAGGTGCCGGTAAGCAAAGTGTTCCTTGCTGTTGGAGTCTATGGCAGAGCTGCTTAAGCTGTTTACGGGCCTAACTGTCTAATTTAATGCATACATTTTATTGTTCCCCATTATAGGGAGGATGTGGATGTTTTGGAAAGGGTGCACAGAAGGTTTAGTTTATTTTTGTTTTAGTTTAGGGACACAACGCGGAAATTTTTCTTCGGCCCACCGAGTCTGTACCGACCAGCGATCCCCACACATTAACGCTACCTACACACACTAGGGACAATTTTACGTTTATAACCAAGCCAATTAACCTGCAAACCTGTATGTCTTTGGAGTGTGGGAGGAAACCGAAGATCTCAGAGAAAACCCACGCAGGTCACAGGGAGAACAATCGACAATAGGTGCAGGAGTAGGCCATTCGGCCCTTCGAGCCAGCACCACCATTCAATGTGATCATGGCTGATCATCCCCAATCAGTACCCCGTTCCTGCCTTCTCCCCATATCCCCTGACTCCGCCATCTTTAAGAGCCCTATCTAGCTCTCTCTTGGGAGTATCCAGAGAACTGGCCTTCATCGCCCTCTGCGACAGGGAATTTCAGACTCACAACTCTCTGTGTGAAAAAGTGTTTCCTCGTCTCCGTTGGAAATTGCTTACCCCTTATTCTTAAACTGTGGCCCCTGGTTCTGGACTCCCCCAACGTACAAACTCCACACAGACAGCACCCGTAGTTGGGATTGAACTGGGGTTTCTGATGCTGTAAGAGTTGTAAAGCAGCAACTCTACCGCTGCGCCACCGTGCCGCGGTTCAGACAGAAAATGCTGGAGTAACTCAGCGGGTCAGGCATCATCTCTGGAGAAAAGGAATAGGCGACTTATCAAGTCGAGACCCTTCTTCAGACTGAGAGTCAGGCGGAAGGAAAACTAGGTAAGAATGATGCCTGAATTAGGAGGTAGTGGCTACAGGGAGAGCTTGGACAGTCAAGGGTTGTTCTCTCTAGAAACCCAGAGGTTGAGGGGAGACCTGAGGGAAATATATAAAATTAATAGAGTGGACAACAGGATGAAAGTATTAAATACCAGAGGTCTAGCTTTAAGGTGAACGGCCAAAGTTTAAAATAAATGTGCAGGATAAGTTTTATTTTGTACACATCGGGTGGTGGGTGCCTGGAACATGCTGATGGGGGGGGGGGGGGGGGGGGCATATACAATAGTGGCGTTTAAGAAGCTTTTAGATAGGCACAAGGATATGCATGGAATGGAGGGATATGGATCACGTGCGAGAGTTGGTCTTGGCATCATGCTGGCACAGACATTGTGGGCCGAAGGGCCTGTTCCTGTACCGTTGTAATCATTGTGTAATGTAAAAAATTCTAAACATTTGAGGGTCCAGATTTTAACTTTTTTGTGGTGCCTATACTATAGACCGGCACGTGCTGTTGCAAAAAAACACCGTCTATTGGTTTAATTCAGTTTAGTTTATAGATACAGCGTGGAAACAGGCCCTTCGGCCCACCGGGTCCGCGTCCGCCAGCAATCCCCGCACAATAACACCATCCTACGCCCACTAGGGATAATCTTTACATTTACCAAGCTAATTAACCTACAAACCTGCACGTCTTTGGAGTGTGATAGGAAACCGAAGATCTCTGTGAAACTATAATGGGTAGTGCCAAAAGAGAAAGGTCACATTGCGGAATATAGTGTTACAGCTACAGAGAAAGTACAGGTCAAACTAACGGAAGGATTGTAAACGGGGAGATTAGAAGATTGGGAATAAATCCAAACTTAGTTACATTTTCAAGGCAGAGATAGATAGATTCTTGATTAGTGCGGGTATCAGGGGTTAGGGGGAGAAGGCAGGAGAATGGGGTTAGGAGGGAGGGGTAGATCAGCCGTGATTGAATGGCGGAGTAGACTCGATGTGCTTATTCTGCTTCTGCCACTTATGACCTAATATAAGATGTTTAAGAAAGAACTGCAGATGCTGGAAAAATCAAAGGTGGACAAAAATGCTGGAGAAACTCAGCGGGTGAGGCAGCATCTATGGAGTGAAGGAATAGGTGACGTTTCGGGTCGAGACTCTTCTTCGGACCTGAAACGTCACCTATTTCCTTCGCTCCATAGATGCTGCCTCACCCTCTGAGTTTCTCCAGCATTTTTGAATACCTAATATAAGAGGTCAGTTCAGGAGTCTAATAGGTGGGGAAGAAGCTGTTCCTGAATCTGGTGGAACATGCTTTCAAGCTTTTGTGTCTTCTGACATGTGAGGGGAGAAGTGGGAATGATCATAGTGTGGTAGTCCTTGCTTATGCTGACTGCTTTCCCAAGACGGTGTGGAGTATAAATGGAATGAATGGCGGGGAGTCTGGTGTGTGTGATGGACTGTGCTCTCTCCACAACTCTGCAATTTTGTGCAGACTTGGGCATGGAGTTGTGAAACCAAGCTGTGATGCAACCCGGCAGAATGCTTTCTCTAGAAGTTGCTGTATTTCCCCAGCCTCCTGAGGAAGTAGAGACGTTGATATGTTTTTTTTGGCTGTCACTTCAATGTGGTTGGTCCAGCACAAATTATTGGTGATCGTCTTCTTATCGAGTCCACACACAAGATTAGAAGTTGTTCAGCCAGAGCTAAGCTGAGACCACACCTGATGTTTTGTGTGCAGTTTTTGTCCCCTAATTTGAGGAAGGACATTCTTGCTATTGAGGGAGTGCAGAGAAGGTTTACAGGGTTAATTCCCGGGATGGTGGTATTGTCATTTGCTGAGAAAATGGAGCGGCTGGGCTTGTACATTCTGGAGTTTGGAAGGATGAGAGGGTATCGTATTGAAACATATAAACATAGAAACATAGAAACTAGGTGCAGGAGTAGGCCATTCGGCCCTTCAATCCTGCACCGCCATTCAATATGATCATGGCTGATCATCCAACTCAGTATCCCGTACCTGCCTTCTCTCCATACCCTCTGATCCTCTTAGCCACAAGGGCCACATCTAACTCCCTCTTAAATATAGCCAATGAACTGGCCTCAACTACCCTCTGTGGCAGAGAGTTCCAGAGACCCACCACTCTCTGTGTGAAAAAATTCCTTCTCATCTCGGTCCTAAAGGATTTCCCCCTTATCCATAAGCTGTGACCCCTTGTCCTGGACCTCCCCAACATCGGGAACAATCTTCCTGCATCTAGCCTGTCCAACCCCTTAAGAATCTTGTAAGTTTCTATTTATAAGATTATTAAGGGTTTGGACCCGCTAGAGGCAGGAAAAATGTTCCCAATGTTGGGGGAGTCCAGAACCAAGGGGCACAGTTTAAGAATAAGGGGTAAGCCATTTAGAACGGAGATGAGGAAACACTTTTTCACCCAGAGAGTTGTGAGTCTGTGGAATTCTCTGCCTCAGAGGGCGGTGGAGGCCGGTTCTCTGGATACTTTCAAGAGAGAGCTAGATAGGGCTCTTAAGGATAGCGGAATCAGGGGATATGGGGAGAAGGCAGGAACGGGGTACTGATTGGGGATGATCAGCCATGATCATATTGAATGATGGTACTGACTCGAAGGGCGGAATGGCCTACTCCTTGTCTATTGTCTATTGAAGACATTTCTGCATCTGCATACAGTGGTGTCTGTCTTGTCGCTTCTTGTGCGTGTGTTAAACTGAGTTCTTTTGCCAGTCTAATTCAAGAAAACTTGATTCAAACCATTGCTGCTGTTGAAATCGATTCTTTATTCAGCGCCGAGACTAATCTCTGAACCTTCCAACACAGAGCTGAAAGCTCCAGGGCAGGTCCAAAGAGCTAGTAACATTGGTACAAACTTAACGCATTATGGTGCAGATGGTGTGGCAAACTATTAACGAATCATTATGGTTGACCATACATTAGCTTATTTGCATTAACCGATCAACTAAATCCTTTCCAGTGATTGACAACACGTGTAGTCACATGATTTTCCCTTTTCTGGCCTCTTTGCAACCCTTGATTCCTCTGTGGTTTTCTTCATCCTCTTTGTTCAAAATCATTTTATTTCAATGAAGTAAAACCACAGAAATATAAAATCAATTCTCAGAGACCACCTCTCAGAATATAAAATACACATCATACAGCAATCACACAATACATACACACAAAACATATATTTTCACTTTTGGAAAAGAAAGTTACTTCTAAAACTTCAGATTTAAACAAAGTCTAATACTTACAATCCTAATTAAAACACAATACCCTTCACAAATAATTTCCCTACAACTACATAGTTAAAATACAATACTTATGGATTATAAAGATTAAATATGAGTTTTGCCCCATCCTTACAAAGTGGTAAAGACTTAAGTTATTTCTAATCACACAATTCCCAACTCCAAGCACACAAATGTCATATACTTGTCACACTTGATAAATTATAATAGCTTCTTACCAAGTTTGCGTCTAGTTTCATTCTGAATTACAACCTCCCCCTTGCTCATCTCTGGAGGAAAGGGATGTAAGGCCTCTTTACGACTTCTTACTAATAGCATTCCACACAACAAATGGAAGATTACTATATGTTGACCCCAATCGTTTGGCTTAGATCAAAACAGAGTTACTTTCTCAGTTTTCTATAAAGATAAGAAATCACCCTTATACAAAAGTCACATAACCATCACCTATGCCTTATCTCTTATCTCAACATAAATACATTTAAACAGCACTAACCAAATCACAGACTATTGTCTAGCCTTGCTGTCTAAGACCCAACATAAACAACCATAAACCATCGTTGTCACACACTTGAGCTCAGAGATGTGTCACAAAGAAAGATGTCTCTTCCCAGGCCTATGTCCTGGGAAGAGACCCCATTAACAACCTATACTCTAAACACCAAACTAAACCAAATACAACTTCTGACAGCGTTATAGCTGCTTCAAAGCAAACAAAGCTATGCCTATTCAGATCAACATTTCCATGTTATGATAAGCCATCTGTTCTCCCGTGTGTTTGTGTGTGTGTGTTCTTTGCACTTTATTTATTTGTGGGGACATGTATTTCTGTTCTGGTGCTCCGCAAAAGTCGCCGCAGGCAGGCGCCATCTTGAAGGCGAGAAGTTCCCACCTGCTTCAAAAGGGCATCAATAATACCGGTGCCCAAGAAGAGCAAGGTGACGTGTCTCAATGACTATCGACCTGTGGCACTAACGCCTGTGGTGATGAAGTGCTTTGAGAGGTTGATCATGGCGCAAATCAACTCCTACCTCGACAGAAACCGGGACCCACTGCAGTTCGCTTACCGCCACAACAGATCAACGGTGGACGCGATCTCACTGGCCCTCCACTCCGCTCTGGACCACTTGGACAACAAAAACTCATATATCAGGCTGCTATTTATTGACTACAGCTCGGCATTTAACACAATCATCCCCTCCAAGCTGGTTACCAAACTCGCAGAACTGGGTCTTTGCGCATCCCTCTGCAATTGGATCCTCGACTTCCTCATCCACAGACCACAGTCTGTTCGTATTGGTGGAAATGTGTCAGACTCGATAACAATCAGCACGGGAGCACCTCAGGGCTGCGTGCTCAGCCCCCTGCTGTACTCACTCTATACTCATGACTGCGTAGCTGGTCATAGCGTGAACTCCATCATCAAGTTCGCTGACGACACCACTGTTGTGGGACGTATCACTGATGGGGATGAGACAGAGTATAGAAGAGAGATCGAGCGACTGTCCATATGGTGCTAGCACAACAACCTGGCCCTCAACACCAGCAAAACCAAGGAACTGATTGTGGACTTTGGAAGGAGTAGGATGGGGACCCACAGTCCTGTTTATATCAACGGGTCGATGGTTGAAAGGGTCAAGAGCTTCAAATTCCTGGACGTGCACATCTGTGAAGATCTTTCCTGGTCCGAGAACACAGATGCAATTATTAAGAAAGCTCATCAGCGCCTCTACTTCCTGAGAAGATTACGGAGAGTTGGTCTGTCAAGGAGGACTCTCTCTAACTTCTACAGGTGTACAGTAGAGAGCTTGCTGACTGGTTGCATCGTGGCTTGGTTCGGCAACTTGAGCGCCCTGGAGAGGAAAAGACTCCAAAAAGTAGTAAACACTGCCCAGTCCATCATCGGCTCTGACCTTCCTTCCATCGAGGGGATTTATCACAGTCGCTGCCTCAAAAAGGGTGGCAGCATCATCAAGGACCCACACCACCCTGGCCACACACTCTTCTCCCCGCTACCTTCGGGTAGAAGGTACAGGAGCCTGAAGACTGCAACAACCCGGGTTAGGAATAGCTACTTCCCCACAGCCATCAGGCTATTAAACCTGGCTCGGAACTCTGAACATTAATATCCCTCCATTTGTTATTTGCACTTTATTAATTTATTAAGTCATGGGTGTATTTATGTATAGAATTGTAGTCAATGCCTTCTATGTTCTGTTGTGCTATGCAAAGAAAGATTTTCATTGTCCTGTCAGGGACACATGACAATAAACTCTTTTGACTTTGACTTTGACTATTTCTGAAAACCCCAAACCTTTCTCTTGCAACTCAACATAAGTTCTTCACACAAAAGTTATTATCTGAGCAATTTTTTGATATAATATTTTCTCACGTGGTGGTGGAAACAGGGCCGCGACGTGAACGCTCTTTCCTTGACCCCGTTATATTCACACCAATGAAGCTGAATCTCTCAACCATTTCCACTTTGGCACCATTGATGCTGATTGGGGCATGTACTCCACCACGCTTTCTGAATTCAATAACTAGCTCCTTTGCCGTGCCGAGTTTAGTTTAGAGACACGGTGCGGAAATAGGCCATTCGGCCCACCGAGTCCACAGCAACCAGCGATCCCCGCACACCAACACTGACCTACACACACTCGGGACAATTTTACATTCATACTAAGTCAATTAACCTACAAACCTGTACGTCTTTGGAGTGTGGGGGGGAAATCTAAGATCTTGGAGAAAACCCACACAGGTCACGGGGAGAACGTACAAACTCCGTACAGACAGCGCCCGTGGTCGGGATCGAACCTTGGTCTCTGGCGCTGTAAGGCAGCAGCTCTACCACTGTGCCACAGCTGACATTATGGAAGAGGTGATTGTTCTGGCACCGTGTTACTAAGCTCTTTATCTCCTTCCTGTACTTCGCCTCATCATTATTTGAGCTTTGCCCTGGAGTAGTTGAGGTGAATATCACGGAAACCTAGGTATGATTTTTAGGAAGGAACTGCAGATGCTGGTTTGCACCAAAGATAGGCACAAAATGCTGGAGTAACTCAGCGGGAAGCGCAGCATCTCTGGAGAAATGGAATGGGTGACGTTTCGGGTCGAGACCCTTCGTCAGACTCCAGAGATGCTTTCTAACTCACTGAGTTACTCTAGCATTCTGAGTCTTATCTGAAGCTGGGTAACACAACCGTGTAGGGAACGGAAGGATCGATATTGTTGGGATGGGCAGAAGAGGAGTGGTAGGAAACTGATGTTGGGCTTAAACACTGTTGTGGGCCAACTGTGTTAAGGGCCTGTGCTGTAAATATCATTCAACACTATGGTCATTTCCTCTGCAGCCACCCTGAAACTAAAGATTACAAAATTAGGTAGCATTAGACAGCAGTGTAGTCTTTCGCAGTCTTTTTTTCAATCAAAAATATTTATTCAAACAATAAAATAGTATTTCCAACACAATAAAACAAAACAGATCCCACCACCATAGTACAAGACAAAACAGATATACCAAGTAAACTACTAAACAGCAATGTTACAATCCTTGTCCAGGATACACTCAACTCCCCCCGTGGTGCCCAGCGGTCCCGGAAATCCCTCAGGGTGCCCGTGGACATCGCGTAGTCCCTCTCTAACACCACCCGGGTGCGGACGTAACCCCGGAAAAGGGGCAGGCAGCAGGCTCGGGCTGGAGTTTAGAAGGATGAGAGGGGATCTCATTGAAACATATAAGATTATTAAGGGTTTGGACACGCTAGAGGCAGGAGACATGTTCCCGATGTTGGGGGAGTCCAGAACCAGGGGACACAGTTTAAGAATAAGGGGTAAGCCATTTAGAACGGAGACGAGGAAACACTTTCTCACCCAGAGAGTTGTGAGTCTGTGGAATTCTCTGCCTCAGAGGGCGGTGGAGGCAGGTTCTCTGGATGCTTTCAAGAGAGAGCTAGATAGGGCTCTTAAAAATAGCGGAGTCAGGGGATATGGGGAGAAGGCAGGAACGGGGTACTGATTGGGGATGATCAGCCATGATCACATTGAATGGCGGTGCTGGCTCGAAGGGCTGAATAGCCTACTCCTGCACCTATTGTCTATTGAGGACATCTTCAGCCCTACCCAAGAGTTTCACTGTCTTGGAAGGAAACAACTGATATGTGACCTAATTGAGTTTGATAATACGAATGGAAAGTAAAGTGGTCAACTGTACAATATCGGCGAGGCGACGACAACGGTGGGAAGTTAGGCTGTGCTGTAGAGATATTCATTTTCAAATCCAGACTTTTAGTTTAGTTTAGAGATACGACACGGAGACAGGTCCCTGCGCCCACCGTGTCTGCACCGACCATCGATCACCCGTTTGCACTAGTTGTATGCTATCCCAGTAGATAATAGACAATAGGTGCAGGAGTAGGCCATACGGCCCTTCAAGGCAGCACCGCCATTCAATGTGATCATGGCTGATCAGCCACAATCAGAAATCCCGCTTTCTCATCCACTACCTACACACCAGGGGCCAATTAACCTCCAATCCCACATGTCTTTGGGATGAGGGAGGACACCGGAGCACCTGGAGGAAACCCACGGGGTCCCAGGGAGAAAGTGGAAACTCCGCGCACACAAGGTCAGGGTGGAACCCGAGTCTCTGGTGCTGTCAGGCCGCGGCTCTGTCGGCTGAGGCAGTGTTCAAGAACGGCACAGTGGCGCAATGGTAGAGATGCTGTCTTACAGCGCCAGAGACCCGGGTTCCATCCTGACCCTGGGTGCTGTCTGTCTGTCTGTTCTCCCCGTGACTGCGTGGATTTTCTCCGGGTGCTGTAGGTTAATTGGCTTCTGCATATTTTCCCTAGCACGTTGGATGGAACTAAGTAAACCTTTTCCCAACGTCTCACCTATATGTGATAAATGTCAATGTTAAGAAGCTAATATAGCACAATTGTACAAAAAATCAAACATTTTGGACTGAAATTTTTGAAGTTTTCACAAAAATATTTAAAATAAAACTGACTCCAAAAGCAGACTGGATTATCTTCTGGATACCAGAAGATAGCCCTGAATTAAATGTGTTTCAAAAGACTCTATTTGAATATGGCTGAATAACCGGAAAAAAGCTCATCTTAAAATTCTGGAAAAATACTCCTATCCCAATAGTTAATATGTGGATTTCAACTATGTTCGAAACACTACACTTGGAAGATATGAGACAGACTAGCAGGAAAATCAGACTGTTTCTATAAGACGTGATCTGCATTTATAAATCTACTACAAGGATAAGGTGCAAGAATACATCAAAAAAAGTACCGGTGTCGATCTTGGTAAAGGGGGGAGATAAACTGTCGAGTTGGTAGATTCCTTTAGCGAGATGTTTATAATAAAGTAACTGGCTTTTCTTCTTTCTTTCTCTTTCTTTCCCATTTTCTTTTTTTCCCTCTCCAGGGTCTATCTCTTAATCCCCGGTCTGTAACTCTTCAAGGGTTTCCTTTCCCTCTGTCACGCTTTTGCACTTTCACATCTCTTTTTCACTCTTCTACTTTCTTTGCCGTTATTTCTCTCTCTTTTTTAAAGCCTTAAAAAAATGAAGGGGTACAATGACTGTAATACAATATAAGGGATGTACACTGATGTAACTTACGGTACCTCTAATAAATAAAGATATAAATAGAATTTAAAAATTGTTGGATGGAACCGGTGTGAACGGGTGATCGCTGGTCGGCGTGGACTCAGTATCCCTAAACTAATCTAAATGTTGCTGCTTTAGCAATCCAGTCACCTAATGCAGCAAACAATCTACTGCGGGAGGTAGACAAAAATGCTGGAGAAACTCAGCGGGTGCGGCAGCATCTATGGAGCAAAGGAAATGGCGACGTTTCGGGTCGAGACCCTTCTTCAGACTGATGTAGGGGGGGGGGGGTGGAGTGAAGGAATAGGCGACGTTTCGGGTTGAGACCCTTCTTCAGACTGATGTGGAGGTGGGGGAGGCTTCCCGCCCACCACATCCCCTCATCAGTCTGAAGAAGGGTCTCGACCCAAAACGTCACCTACTCCTTCGCTCCATAGATGCTGCCTCACCCGCTGAGTTTCTCCAGCATTTTTGTCTACCTTCGATTTTCCAGCATCTGCAGTTCCTTCTTAAACGTTGAATCTACTGCGGGATATCAGTGGGTGGAAAGGAATGGTCAGCGTTTTGGGTCAGGACCCTACATCAGTACGCGGGGCTGGATGGGCGATCTATATTCATCAGTCCAAATTGCAGAAGATAAATCAAATAAAATTATTTAAAGGATATCCAGTGCCCAGTTTATGGATTGCGGTAAAAGAAAGCTTATTCAGCAAAATCCATTAGGGAACGAAGGCTGGAATATGACCTCTACGTATCTCAGGACCCACAGCAATGTGCCTGAATCTTAATGGCTTCTGAAAATATTCCAGCAATCCACTCAGTTCAATGACATTTAGTCTTAAAACAATAAATAGTCCAACTGGCGATCAGTGCCCACATCCTGTGAATAAGTGTGGACGTTGGGTTTTGCAATCTTAATTCCTCGAGTTGTGCAGCCTCTGCATTCCCAGCGTGACAGACCTCACTAGGGGTTTGAACTGTTGGTGAGCTGTGCAGTGAGCAACAGCTGAAGGGGGGGGGGGGTCTCAGTGGCCTGAGCTCTGTCCAGACAGCAGGGAATGTCTGCAATCACTGCTTGACCCCCTCCCTCCCTCCCTCCGTCGGTCCCACCGGACGGGGCTGCTCCCACACCTGTTGGCATCCGGCAGCCCGCTGTTGAGCTGAAACAGGTGCCCCTGCTTTCCACGAGGCATTCTGCCGACAAGCTCGTTCCGTTTGGCACCGGTCTCTTTCTGAATTCTTCAGCGCTGGGGCTAAAAGCAAACCTTGCATTTCCAACACGCCCGTCGTTTCAAGCCCAAAGTGTTTTATTGCCATAATCTGAATTGTGCACGAAACAAAAGTGCTGACGGAACTCAGCGGGGCAGGCAGCATCTGTGGAGGGAGTGGACAGGGTGGCAGAGTGGCGCAGCGGCAGAGTTGCTGCTTCACAGCGCCGGAGACTCAGGTTTGATCCTAACTCCGGGTGCTGTCTGTCCAGAGTTGATCCGTTGTCCCTGTGACCGCATGGGGTTTCTCCGGGTGCTCCGGTTTCCACTCACGGGACAGTACAGGGGTTGTAGGTTAATTGTCCCTAGTGTGTAGGTTCAAACTAGTGTACGGGTGATCGCTGGTCGGCGCAGACTTGGTGGGCCAAAGGAGCTGTATCTCCAAATTACTGATCTATATCGGTGAGACCAAGCGGAGGCTGGGCGATCGTTTCGCCGAACACCTCGGCTTGGTCCGCAATAACCAACCCGACCTCCCGGTGGCTCAGCACTTCAACTCCCTCTCCCATTCCGTATCCGACCTCTCGGTCCTGGGCCTCTACGGCCAGAGTGAGCAACACCGCAAGTTGGAGGAACAGCACCTCATATTCCGCTTGGGGAGTCTGCATCCTCTGGGCTTAAACCTTGAATTTTCTCAATTCTGTTAACCCAGGCTGCCTCCTCCCCTTCCCACCTCTCCCTCAGCCCTCGGGCCCTGGCATTCCTTCTCTCTCTATCTCTCCCCACCCAATTCTCATTTTCACACTACAAACAGCTTACAATGGCCTGTTTCCTTTATCATCGATACTTTTTTGCATATCTTTCATTCATTGTTCTTTATCTCTCCACATCACCGTCTATATCTCTCGTTTCCCTGATCCCTGACCAGTCTGAAGAAGGGTCTCGACCCGAAACGCCGCCTATCTCCTTCGCTCCTTAGATGCTGCTGCACTTGCTGAGTTTCTCCAGTTTTTTGTGTAACCCTCTCCAAATTAAATGTTTTGGGTCGGGAGACTGATGGAGGAGGGGGGGGGGGGGGGTGAGGAAAGAGTTAGAAAAGAGAGGTGAGGTGGGCCAATGCCTGGCAAGTGATAAGTCAAAGATAAACACAAACAGTGTGAGTAATTCAGCGGGTCAGACAGACAGCATCACTGGACATGTATCTGTGGCTATTTGGAGGTGGGGGGTGGGGATTACTTGCAGGCAGAGATTAGTTCCATCCGGAATCATGTCGGGCATGGGCATTGTGGGCCAATGCTGTACTGGTCTATATCTGTGATAAAAGGGTGGGGGAGGGGGAATATAAAAAGCAGAACCTCCTAATCCTTTGTAAATACGGAAATGGTGCTCTGGCGTCAAGCCAGCCAATACTTGCAGTTGAACATGAGATCACTTAGTTTAGTTTAGACATACATTGCGGAAACAGGCCCCACAGCCCACCGAGACTGCACTAACAAGCGATCCCAGCACGTTAACACTATCCTACACACACTGGCGACAATTTACATTTATATCAAACCAATTAACCTACAAGCCTGTATGTCTTTGGAGTGTGGGAGGAAACTGATAATCTCCGGGAAAAAAAACCCACGTGGTCAAGGGGAGAACGTACAAACTCTGTACAGATGTTTAAGAAAGAACTGCAGTTGCTGGAAAAATCGAAGGTAGACAAAATTGCTGAAGGAACTCAGCGGGTGAGGCAGCATCTATGGAGCAACAAATAGGTGACGTTTTGGGTCGAGACCCTTCTTCAGACTGAAGAAGGGTCTCAACCCGAAACAACACCAACTATGTACAGATAGCACCCGTAATTGGGATTGAACCCAGGTCTCTGGCACTGCAAGGCAGCAACTCTGCCGTTGTGTCACCGAGCTGACATGGTTGGGTGATGAGTTCAGATGGCGTGAAAGATCCCTGCTCTGCTTTTAAATACGCATCCACTGCCCTGATTTCCTTGATTATGGGGAAATAGTGTTTTGACTATCCTATCTATGCATCTAATAACCTCATATACTTCTAAAAAAGAACTGCAGATGCTGGTTTAAATCAAAGGTAGATACAAAATGCTGGCGAGTAACTCAGCGGGTGAGGCAGCATCTCTGGAGAGAAGGAATGGGCGATGTTTTGGTTCGAAACCCTTCTCGACCCGAAACGTTGCCCATTCCTTCTCTCCAGAGATGGTGCCTCACCCACTGAGTTACTCCAGCATTTTGTGTCTACCTTAAACTACTGTATACTTGTACTGTATCCAAGATGTTTATCTAAGATGTATCTAAGTTCTTGTAGCGCTTGTACTAAGGTCAAAAGTGATAGGAGCAGAATTAGGCCATTCAGCCCATCAAGTCTACCCCACCATTCAATCATGACTGACCTATCTCTCTCTTAACCCCTTCTCCCCATAATCCCTGACACCCGTACTAGTCAAGAATATATCAATCTTTGATGTAAAAATTTCTATTGACAGCTTCCACAGCCTACTGTGACAAAGAGTTCCACAGATTCATTACCCTCTGACGAAAGAAATTCCTCCTCATCTCCTTCCTAAAGGAAAGTCCTTTAATTCTGAGGCTGTGGCCTCTGGTCCAAGACTCTCTCACTAGTGGAAACATTCTCTCCCCATCCACTCTATCCGGGCCTTTCATTATTCGGTAACTTTCAATGAGGCCTCATCCTTCTAAACTCCACTGAGCGCAGGTCCAGTGCTGTCAAACGCTCATCATAGGATAACCCACTTATAAACCTCCTCTGGACCCTTTCCTTAGCCAACACATCCTTCTTCTGACCCTGGCATTCCTTCTTTATCTCCCCCCCCCCCCCACCCAAGTCGCACTAGCTTCTCATTTTCACACTACAAACAGCTTACAACGGCCTGTTTCCTTTATCATCAATACTTTTTTGCATATCTTTCATTCATTGTTCTTTATCTCTCCACATCACTGTCTATATCTCTTGTTTCCCTGATCCCTGACCAGTCTGAAGAAGGGTCTCGACCCGAAACGTCGCCTATCTCCTTCGCTCCTTAGATGCTGCTGCACCCGCTGAGTTTCTCCAGCTTCTTGTGTAACCCCCTTTCCTCTGATATTGGGCCCAAAATTGCTCAAAATACTAAACTGTATGCAAAAATAAATTTCACTGCACATGTGAGAAGTGGGGGATTCGGAAACTCCAAGCCGCTGGGAGTGCTCTGCCGTTCCGACGTTGTGGTTTTGATCATCCCGGGGGGGGGACTGGGCATTGGGCCGCCGCAGTGGCGACTGCGGGGGGGTTCGAGGCCCCGACCACAGGGAACAAAGAGGAAGGAAGATGACTGAACTTTATTGCCTTCCCTCACAGTGGGAAACGCTGATCCCGCTGTGTGGGGATGTTCGTGTGAAATTCTATCCTGTCTGAAGAAGGGTCTCGACCCAAAACGTCGCCTATCTCCTTCGCTCCTTAGATGCTGCTGCACCCGCTGAGTTTCTCCAGCTTTTTGTGTAACCCCCGACATTAAATGTAAACTTGAAAGTTAAGAAATAAAGTGGCATTGTCTCAGGTCACCCGCCATTCAGCCTCTCCTGCTGCAGGGAAACAAGTGCAGCCGATCCAATCCCCTCCCAGTTCTCCCATTCACTGGGTGACGAATAAAATACTAACACTTGAGGTTTTGATCTGCGAAACACCAGAATGGTTTGGGAGAGGAAAGACTTCTCCTGTGTCACACGTCAAGTTGAGAATTGTATAGTGGGGTTGCATGTAAGGTCACCGGGTCAAAGGGCTTGACGCACGGAGCCGCTCTATCAATCTGGAGGACATCCGTAACTTCCAGTACATGTTATTGCTGCAAGAAACGCGTACTTTCCTACCTGTTAAAAAAACGCCAAGATGTTGAATTGTTGCGCTGTAAACAATTGTGGAAGTCGGGGTAAGCGAGAGAGACGTGTACCCAACTTCAGAATTCCAAAAGTGAAGCGAAATGAAGGTAAAGAGGAGCGAGAGCTGAAGGGACAACAACAGCTAAAGTTCCTGGCGAGCATTGGGCGTGCAGATATCGCAATTGAAAATATTGGGGATTATGGCGTTTGCTCTCTGCATTTCATCAACAGTAAGGCATTATTTGTGTTTGTTCTTGATTCCTTTGGTATCTAAAAAGTCTCAGAAGTGATAAATCTGGCTGTAAATTCTGCTTCCGAGGCGTTTTCTTTTTGTATGTAAAAACCCACTTGAGAACCATGGGCGATTTTAACATTTTACAGCCAGATTTATCACTTCTGAAACTTTTTAGATGCCAAAGGAATCAAGAAAAAACACAAATAATGCCTTAGTTGATGAAATGCAGTGAGCAAACGGCCAATGTTCTCCAAGCACTTTAGCTGTTGTTGTCCCTTCAGCTCTCGCTTCTATCTACCGTCATTTCTCCTCACTTTTGGAATTCAGAAGTAGGCTAAATATCTCTCACGCTTACCCCGATTCCCATAATTATTTACAGCGCAAAAATTGACAATTTCAGCGGGTTTTAACAGGCCCGCTATGCTGGAAACAACGGTGAGTGCTTACCTGCAGTTCATCGCGTGTACTCCACTTGGCATAGCGTAGCAACAGTACGCGTCCTGGGTCGTGGCCCGACTGCCGTGAAACCTCCCTATTGTCATATGTCCCAAAACGGAACTTACTTGCAGCAGTGCAACAGGTATGAATGAATGAATAATTATATTGGCCAAGTATTCACATACAAGGAATTTGCCTTGGTGCTCCGCCCGCAAGTGACGACGACATGCAGTGACAGTTAGGAAAGACACATAAACATTAAACATTAATAATAAAACATTACATTAAATGTAAGCATATTATTTTGTAAAAACCATAATAAATAAACAAAAAAAGGTTCTGTATTTATAAAAACAAGCAGATATATAGATAATGCTAGTGCAAAGTCAAAAATAATGTGGCAAAAAATGTCGTTCGAAGGCTGTATGGAGGTTGCAGCATTTAACAGCCTGATGGCTGTGGGGAAGAAGATGTTCCTGAATCTGGACGTTACAGTTATCAGGCTCCTGTACCTTCTTCCCGATGGCCGGGGTGAAATGAGACCATGGCCAGGATGGTGTGGGCCTCTGATGATGCTGGCTGCCTTTTGGATACATGACTCCTATAGACAGTAGACATTAGGTGCAGGAGTAGGCCATTTGTTTGTTGTGAGGACTGGAATAACATCGAAGACAAAGCCTACTAACGTAAATGGGGTCTGAAAAAGGGTTTCGACCCGAAACGTTGCCTATTTCCTTCGCTCCATAGATGCTGCCTCACCCGCTGCGTTTCTCCAGCATTTTTGTCTATCTAACGTAAATGGGGAGTATGGGGAGGGCACCAATAGACAATAGGTGTAGGAGTAGGCCATTCGGCCCTTCGAGCCAGCACCGCCATTCAATTTTTTCACACAGAGAGTGGTGAGTCTCTGGAACTCTCTGCCACAGAGGGTAATTGAGGCCAGTTCATTGGCTACATATAAGAGGGAGTTAGATATGGCCCTTGTGGCTAAGGGGATCAGAGGGTATGGAGAGAAGGCAGGTACAGGATACTGAGTTGGATGATCAGCCATGATCATATTGAATGGCGGTGCAGGCTCGAAGGGTTGAATGGCCTACTCCTGCACCTAACTTCTATGTTTCTATGTGATCATGGCTGATCATCCCCAATTAGTACCCCGTTCCTGCCTTCTCCCCATATCCCCTGGCTCCACTATCTAGCTCTCCCTTGAAAGTATCCAGAGAACTGGCCTCCACTGCCCTCGGAGGCAAAGAATTCCACAGACTCACAACCTACAGAGATCCCGTCGATGGTGGGGAGGTGAGGACCCGTGGTAGAGCGGGCAGTGTCCACCACTTTCTGTAACCTCGTTCGTTCCTGGGCCTTCGAGTTGCCGAACCAGGCCGTGATGCCACCAGTCACTCAGCTCTCCACTGTACACTTGTAGAAGTTCAAGAGAGAATTTGTTGACCTACTGAATCTCCTCAATCTTCTAAGGAAGTGGACGTGTTGATGTTCTCAAGGAGATCTCATCTGAAGATGAGCAAGATAGAGCAGTGGAATTTAGAAAACAAAAGCGCCCACAAGTGCCGGCTCACTATCTCACACCGCAGTGATGAAGACTTTGCACTGCCACTCTCATGAGCACAGAAAAAGCCTGATTCAACAACAACATCAAGCTATTTTAATGGTCTGAGTGCAACCGAGCAAAGCACGTGGTTTCAATCTACAAATGTGCTCAACATCCACAAAACCATTTCAAACGTCTGAAGCAAAGCCAGCCTTTCAACAAGCCGGAACTACTGAGTCCCCTTCATTCCGCACATGACCATGAAATGACAAGTTATTGTTTGGTCATAAGTGATCGGAGTAGATTTAGGCCATACGGCCCCATCAAAATCTACTCTGCCATTCAATCATGGCTGATCTATCTCTCCCTCCTAACCCCATTCTGTTGCTTTGTCCACATAACCCCTGACACCTGTACTCAAGAATCCATCGTTTGTTCACCCGTGGTCGGGACCTTTGAACCCTGTGCAGTCGTTGCTACGGACGACCCGATGTAGAGGCCCTCCCGCTGGGATGATCGAAACTCCGAAGTCGGAACGGAACATACTCAGCGGCTTGAAGTTTCCGAATCGGCCACTTCCTACTGGAGACTGACTTAAAAATATCTACTGACTTTGCCTCCATAACGTTCTGTGGCATTGAGTTCCACAGATTCACCACCCTCTGACTAAATGACTCTCACAGGGAGTTGTGAGTGTGGAATTCTCTGCCTCAGAGGGCGGTGGAGGCCGGTTCTCTGAATACTTTCAAGAGAGAGTTAGATAGGGATCTTAAAGATAGCGGAGGCAGGGGATAAGGAGAGGAGGCAGGAACGGGGTACTGATTGTGGATGATCAGCCATGATCACATTGAATGGCGGTGCTGGCTGGAAGGGCCGAATGGCCTCCTCCTGCATCTATTGTCTGTAAACAAAATTGTCCAATTCCTTGCTTCAGAAATACAGCAACTTGTTTCTGGGGCAGGAATCTCTCTTAAAGTTTACTATACCCAAGATTTGAATTCTCCTTGCCTGATTAACTCTTATCATCTTTAAAGTCTCCTAGCATAGTCCGCAAGCATCCCAACTACATGCCTCGTGAGTCACTTGTAAACCTGCTCAGTAAAGATGGTGGCCTCACATCTGGTACAATGTCTTTCCATAAGGTCATAAGTAATTGGAGCAGAATTAGGCGAGTCGGCTCATCAAGTCTACTCCGCCACTCCGAAGTAGAATTAGGCCATTCAGCCCATCAACTCTACTCCGCCATTCAATCACGGCTGTTCTATCTCTCCCTCCTAACCCCATTCTCCTGCCTTCTCCCCACAACCCCTGACACCCGCACTAATCAAGAATCTATCAATCTCTACCTTAAAAATATCCACTGTCTGGGCCTCCACAACTTTCTGTGGCAATGAATTCCACAGATTCACCACCCTCTGACTAAATACATTTTTCCTCATCTTCCTAAAGGAATGTCCTTCTATTCTGGGGCTATGACGTCTAGTCCTAGACTCTCCCACTAGTGAAAACATCCACTCTATCCAGGCCTTTCATTTTTCAATATGTTTCAATGAGGTTCCTCCCTCATCCTTCTCGACTCCGGCCTCATTTGTATATCATTCGGGTTACTTCTGGTGGTCTGGTAGCTCTGTGATAACATCTACTGCATCTTTTCTATTTCCAGCTATTTAAAGTTTGAACATTCCCAGCTGTCTCAGGATTAGGAATCCCATGCGGATCATGTCAAATTTAAATTAGTGGTCCTGCTTTCAGCTGCCAAAGTCCGAAACCCTGGAATTCCCTCCCTAATCCTCACCACCACTCTCTTCTGCTTTAAAGGTTATCTCTATGACCAAGCCTCTGATCATCTCCCTAATACCTTGTCATGGATGAGAAAGTGGGATAACAGAGGTAGTGAATGGGTGATTGAGGGTCAGTGTGGGCTGGGTGCAATCCAGTCAATACAGTGAATGCAGCGCCAGAGATCCGGGTTCCATCCTGACCACGGGTGCTGATCATGGTCTCGACTCAAAACATTACCTGTCCATTCATTCCACTGTTGCTGCCTGTCCCACCGAGTTCCTCCAACACTGTCTTTTGCTTTAGATGTCAGCATTTGTCCTTTCATATATATTGAAACATATAAGATTATTAAGGCAGGAGGCAGGAAACATGTTCCCAATGTTGGGGGAGTCCAGAACCAGGGGCCACAGTTTAAGAATAAGGGCTAAGCCATTTAGAACGGAGACGAGGAAACACTTTTTCTCACAGAGAGTTGTGAGTCTGTGGAATTCTCTGTCCTCAGAGGGAAGTGGAGGTCGGTTCTCTGGATACTTTCAAGAGAGACCTAGATAGGGCTCTTAAAGATAGCAGAGTCAGGGGATATGGGGAGAAGGCAGGAACGGGGTACTGATTAGGGATGATCAGCCATGATCACATTGAATGGTGGTGCTGGTTCGAAGGGCCGAATGGCCTACTCCTGCACTTATTGTCTATTGGCAATTGACCTGCGTGGGTTTTCTCCGAGATCTTCAGTTTCCTCCCACGTTCCAAAAACAGAGTTTGTAGGTTAATTGGCTTGGTGAATGTAAAAATTGTCCCTAGTAGGTATAGGATAGTGTTAATATCATGGGATCGCTAGTCAGCGCGGACCCGGTGGGTCGAAAGGGCCTGTTTCCACGCTGTATACCTAAAACTAAACTAAAAAAAAAATGCATGCAATCAATTGGCAGAACTTTATTCAACCCCGGAGGGAAACTGGTCTACCTACAGCCGTAACACATGGATACTTGAAATTAAAATTAAATGAAAAGTGAAAAGAAAAAGACAAGCGACAAGCTGGCTGCCGTGTGCACTGCGCCTTCACAATCCATACACAAGTACAACACGTAGTGCAAAGAGAAAAGAAACAAGGTATAGAATATAGTGTTACAGCATTACAGTTGCAGAGAAAGTGCCGATTTTTTAAAAAGTGCAAGAGCAGGAATGAAGTAGGTTGGGAGATCAGCTTGTGGGGGATTCATTCAGTAATCCGATAATAGCAGGGATGAAGCTGTTCTTAAACCTGGTGGCTTTCAAGCTTTTGTACGTTTTGCCTGATGGGTGAGGGGAGAATTTGTCACATACACCCGAAGGTGCAGTGATATGAATTTGCCAGCAGCGATACACTTCAAAAGAACACACAATAAGATTTAACACAAACATCCACCACAGCATTCTTCACTGTGGTGGATGGCACAAAGTTCAGTCAAGCCTCCTCCTTGTTCACCCGTGAACCCTCCGTAGTTGCCGCTACAGACAGCCCGATGTATAGGCCCATCGGCACTTCCTTACCGGAGACCGTGGCTTCAGGAAGTTGCAGGCCACAGGCCGGAGGTCGGAGCTCTTCTCCGGAGATTGGGGTGAGACAAGTCTTCGATTTTGTTGGGTTACACAAAAAGCTGGAGAAACTCAGCGGGTGCAGCAGCATCTAAGGAGCGAAGGAGATTTTTTTTTTTTATATTTCAAAATAAACTTTATTCAAGTAATAAATATTTACAATACATCAACCGTGCGAAAAATCCATCCGACATTTTCGGAGGCTATACAAATTCTTCCATGCAGTCTATATACATTTTTCAAATTTTACTAATTAATCCCCCACCCGTGCCACTCATGTGGCCCCCCGGCATGGGATACCTTCCCTTATTTTGAGGGGCGTCTCCACCATACTGTGCCCCCCATGTCCAGCAGCGGAAGGACCTTAGACTGTGGCCCTCCCCCACCGAGCCTTGGCGTTGGCTGCACCGAGCTTCAGTGCGTCCCTTAGTACGTACTCCTGCAGTCTGCAGTGGGCCAGTCGGCAACATTCCCCGACGGACATCTCGCTCTGCTGGGTGGTGAACAAAGCTCGGGCAGACCAGAGAGCGTCTTTCACCGAGTTGATAACCTTCCAGCAGCACTTGATGTCAGTCTCTGAATGTGTCCCTGGGAACAGTCCGTAAATCACAGAGTCCTCTGTGACAGAGCTGTTTGGAATAAAGCGTACCAGGGACCCTTGCATTTTTCTCCAGACTCTTTGGGCAAATCCACACTCTGCAAAGAGGTGGGCAACCGTCTCCACTCCATAGCAGCCGTCCCGAGGGCAGCGTGCGCTGGTAGTGAGGTTCCGATGGTGCAGGAAGGATCTGACTGGGAGGGCTCCCCTCACCGCCAGCCAAGCCAGGTCTTGGTGCTTGTTGGTGAGTTCTGGCGATGAGGCATTTTGCCAGACAAGCTGGGCAGTCTGCTCAGGGAACCACGCCACCGGGTCCATCGAGTCCTTTCCCTGCAGTACCTGCAGGACATTCTGTGCTGACCACTGCCCAATGGACATGTGGTCACAGGTGTTGGTCCGGAAGAACCTTTCCACAGACGACAGATGGGGCGGCAGTGACCAGCTGACTGGCACGTTGCGTGGCATCTGCGCCAGGCCCATCCTTCGCAACACCGGGGACAGGTAGAACCTCAGCAGGTAGTGACACTTGGTGCCCACGTGCCTTGGCTCTACACTCCGCCTGATGCAGCCACACACGAAGGTGGCCATCAGGATGAGGGCGACGTTGGGCACGCTTTTACCCCCGTTGTCTGCCGACTTGTACATTGTGGCCCGTCTCACCCGGTCCATCCTCGATCCCCAGATGAACTGGAAGACGGCCCGGGTGATCCCTGTGGCGTAGGAAGGAGGGACAGGCCACACCTGTGCCAAGTACAGCAGGCCCGAGAGCACCTCACACCTGATGACCAAATTTTTTCCCGTTATGGAGAGGGAGCGTTGCCTCCACAGCTCCAGCTTCTTCCCCACCCTGGCTATCCGCTCCAGCCAATTCTTGTTACACGCCTCAGCCCCCCCGAACCAGATCCCCAGCACCTTCAAGAAGTCAGGCTTGATGGTGAAGGGGACGGAAGATCTGTCGGGCCAGTTGCCAAAGAGCATGGCCTCGCTCTTCCTGCGGTTCACCCTGGCTCCCGTGGCCGACTCAAACTGGTCGCAGATACTAATCAATCTGCGGACCGACCCTGGATCCGAGCAGAAGACAGCGACATCGTCCATGTACAGGGAGGTCTTTACTTGAATGCCCCCACTGCCGGGCAGTGTCACTCCTCTAATGCTCGCATCCTTCCTGATGGATTCGGCAAAAGGTTCAATACAGCAGACAAACAAGACAGGAGAGAGAGGGCAACCCTGCCTGACTCCAGACCTTACAGGGAAACTGTCTGATTCCCACCCATTGATGTGGACTGCACTACGGATGTCGGTGTAGAGCAGATTGATCCAATTCCTGATTCCCTCCCCAAAACCCATTTTGGAGAGCACGTCCCTCATGTATGTGTGCGAAATCCTGTCAAAGGCCTTCTCCTGGTCCAAGCTGACTAGGCAGGCATCCACCCGTCTGTCCTGCACGTAGGCGATGGTATCTCTCAGCAGCGCTAGGCTGTCTGAGATTTTCCTGCCAGGTACAGCACAAGTTTGGTCCGGGTGGATCACCTGTCCCAGAGCAGTCTTGACCCGGTTGGCGATGGCCTTAGACAGGATCTTGTAGTCTACATCTAAGGAGCGAAGGAGATAGGAGACGTTTCGGGTCGAGACCCTTCTTCAGACTGGTCAGGGATCAGGGAAACGAGAGATATAAACAGTGATGTGGAGAGATAAGGAACAATGAGTGAAAGATATGCAAAAAAGTATTGGTGACAAAGGAAGCAGGCCATTGTAAGCTGTTTGTGGTGTGAAAATGAGAAGCTAGTGCGACTGGGGAGGGGGGGGAGATGGAGAAGGAATGTCAGGGCCAGAGGGCTGATGGAGAGGTGGGGGGGAGGCAGTCTGGGTTAACAGAATTGAGAAAATTCAATGTTTAAGCCCAGAGGATGCAGACTCCCCAAGCGGAATATGAGGTGCTGTTCCTCCAACTTGCGGTGTTGATCACTCTGGCCGTGGAGGAGGCCCAGGACCGAGAGGTCGGATACGCAGTGGGAGGGGGAGTTGAAGTGCTGAGCCACCGGGAGGTCGGGTTGGTTATTGCGGACCGAGCGGAGGTGTTCGGCGAAACGATCGCCCAGCCTCCGCTTGGTCTCACCGATGTAGATCAGCTGGCATCTGGAGCAACGGATGCAGTAGATGAGGTTGGAGGAGGTGCAGGTGAACCTCTGTCGGACTTGGAATGACTGCTTGGGTCCCTGAAAGGAGTGGATGGGGGAGGTGAAGGGACAAGTGTAGCATCTCTTGCGGTTGCAAGGGAAAGTACCCGGGGAAGGAGTGGAGCGGGAGGGAAGGGAAGAATTGACGAGGGAGTTGTGGAGGGAGCGGTCTTTGTGGAAGGCAGACAGGGGGGGAGATGGGAAGATGTGGCGAGTGGAGGGGTCACGTTGGAGGTGACGAAACTGGCGGAGGACTATCTGTTGTATGCGCTGGCTGGTGGGGTGAAAGGTGAGGACCAAGGGGACTCGGCCCTTGTTGTGAGTGGGGGAATGGGGAGAGAGGGCAGTGTTGCGGGGTATGGAGGAGACCCTGGTGCGAGCCTCATCTATAGTGGGGGAGGGGAAACCCCGTTCTCTGAAGAACGAGGACATTTGCGATGACCTGGTGTGGAACACGTCATATCATGAAGTGTATGTGGGTCTGAAGAAGGGTCTCGACCCAAAATGTCACCTATTCCTTCGCTCCACAGATGCTGCCTCACCCGCTGTGTTTCTCCAGCATTTTTGTCCACCTTCGATTTTTCCAGCATCTGAAGTTCTTTCTTAAACAGAGAGTCTGTTTGTCAAGGAGGACTCTCTCGAACTTCTACAGGTGTACAGTAGAGAGCATGCTGACCGGTTGCATCGTGGCTTGGTTCGGCAACTTGAGCGCCCTGGAGCGAAAAAGACGACAAAAAGTAGTAAACACTGCCCAGTCCATCATCGGCTCTGACCTCCCCACCATCGAGGGGATCTGCCGCAGTCGCTGCCTCAAAAAGGCTGGCAGCATCATCAAGGACCCACACCATCCTGGCCACACACTCATCTCCCCGCTACCTTCTGGTAGAAGGTACAGGAGCCTGAAGACTGCAACAACCAGGTTCAGGAATAGCTAATTCCCCACAGCCATCAGGCTATTGAACTCAAACAAAACTCTGAACATTCATAGCCCATTATCTGTTTATTTGCACTTTATCTAGTTTATTTATTCATGTGTGTATTTATTTATACAATGGTATATGGACACACTGATCTGTTCTGTATTCATGCCTACGATGTTCTGTTGCGCTGAAGCAAAGCAAGAATTTAATTGTCTTATCTGGGACACATGACAATAAACACTCTTGAATCTTAGGGTTACACAAAAAGCTGGAGAAACTCAGCGGGTGCAGCAGCATCTAAGGGGCGATGGAGATAGGCGACGTTTCGGGTCGAGACCCTTCTCTTGAATCTTAGATGGAGTCAGTAGTGGAGAGTCTGGTGTGTGTGTGTGATGGACTGGGCACCTTCCTCAACTCTCCGTTCCCAAACTACACTGTCTTACATCGCAATAGGATTAGATTAGATTAGATTAGATTAGATTCTTTATTTGTCATTCAGACCTTTCGGTCTGAACGAAACATCGTTCCCCTGCAGTCATACATACAATCCTTTTAAAAATGACAGAACACACAACAATCACAAACCCAACATCCACCACAGTGAGTTCACCAAACACCTCCCCACTGTGATGGAAGGCAAAGTCTAAAAATCTCTGTCTCTTCCCTCTTTGTTTCCCTCTGCGCCGAGGCGATCCAGGCTTCAGTGTGACCCCACCGGGTGATGGTATTCCACCGGGCCCGTAGTCACTGTTGGGGCCCTGCCACTGCCGCCGGTCCGGGACCGAGTCGGGTCGCCGCTGCTGCAGCCCCCGGTGTTGCTGGAACTGCCCCGGGACCGAGCCAGGCCGCTGCTACTGCTGCCGGAACCGCCCCGGGACCGAGTCGGGCTCTCTATGTTGCAACTGTAGAAATTGGTGCTAGTTGTTGGAGACTTGCCAGATGTCCTTACGCTGCTGAGGAAGTGGAGGCGTTGGTGTGCTTTCTTTGCCATCGTTTCAATGTGCTTGATCCAGGACAAATTATTGGTGACATTTGTAGAAATTGTTATGTGTGAGTTGGTGTGATGATGGTGGCATTTCATGAAATCTTAATTCTACATTTCGGTGCAAAAATGTTGCCTGTTGGGTCTCTCCCTTGGAGACTGGACGAATTAAAAATTGGTTAAAGCATTTCCTGGTCTTTCAGGCCTTTTGGCTGAAGCTTCACACAAAGGAAGCAAATACAATCTGCGCTTTGAGAGCTGTCCACAGATCTGGCATATTGATAATGAGGTCTAAACTCCTCGACAAGAGTTTATTTTAGATTTCCTCCCCATGAGTGTGAACCTGCAGCTTACTGGAGTATCCAGTGAAACAATAATTCCTTTTCAATTGCATTTGGCTCTCTGCATGTTTTTTTTTTAAAACAATGGGACATGTTATTTTTCAAGGGAGTTTCCTGCCGATATGTTTCTCAGTGCATTTCCCCTCCTGATCCTGTCCTGATTTGTTTTTGCTCTGTGCACTGACTTAACATATAGTTATGTTTAAGAAAGAACTGCAGATGCTGGGAAAAACGACGGTGGACGAAAATGCTGGAGAAACTCAGCGGGTGAGGCAGCATCTATGGACACCCACCCCCATATCAGTCTGAAGAAAGGTCTCGACCTGAAACGTCACCTATTCCTTCGCTCCATAGATGCTGCCTCACTGGCTGAGTTTCTCCAGCATTTTTGTCTACGATAGATCAGCCATGATTGAATGGCAGAGTAGTCTTGATGGGCCGAATGGCTTAATTCCGCTCTTTTAACATGAACATAACTATAGATGTTCATGTTAAGATATAGTTATGTTCATGTTAAAAGAGCAGAATTAAGCCATTCGGCCCATCAAATGTACTCTGCCATTCAATTATGGCTGATCTATCGTAGACAAAAATGCTGGAGAAACTCAGGGTGTGAGGCGCATCCTTGGAGCAAAGGAATAGGCGACGTTTCAGGTCAGCATTTTTGTCTACCTTCGATTTTCCAGCATCTGCAGTTCCTTCGTAAACATGGGTGATCCAACTCTCCCTCTCAACCTCATTCTCCTCATGTTCATAAGTGATAGGAGCAGAATTAGGCCATTCACCCCTTCAGGTCTACTCCGCCATTCAATCATGGCTGATCAATGTTTCCCTTTCAACCCCATTCTCCTGCCTTCTCCCCATAACCCCTGACACCCATTCCAATGTATTAGGCAAGACCTGACGTGTGAACACATTGGTTGAGTTACTAGAAGAGTATATCAGAGGCCTGGCAGAATAATTTGGACACTACAACTACTAATTCACCATTGCAAATGGAATCACACTGCAAAGAAACAGGCCCTTCAGGCCATTATGTCCATGCTGACCCATCTAAGCTAGTCCCACCGGCCTCCGTTTAGCCCATATTCCTCGTAACCTTTCCTATCCATGTTACCTATCCAAGTGCCTTGTAAATGTCGTTATGGTATAGTCTTCTTTATCGAGTCCACACACAAGATTAGAAGTTGTTCAGCCAGAGCTGATCGCACTTCTCGGCATCTGCACACAATGGTGTCTGTCTTGTCGCTTCTTGTGCGTGGTGGTGGAAATTGGTGAAAACAGGGACCGCGACATGAACGCTCTTTTCTTGACCCCGTTATGGTATAGTGAAAGAGTGTCATTTCCCCTCGTGATATTAAAGCCCTTTGTAAGATCACCCCTCATCCTCCTAATATAATTACTGTAGGGTCACGATGGCTTATTCCTTGACCTGGCCTTCTGTTCCCTGGGTTAAGGACACGTATTCTTTCCACCATCTCCCACTCTCTCGTCACCCACGTCCCTTCCCATATTCCCCCATTTATCCCTCCTCTTTCTCCTCCTCCTTGTCCCCTTCTACTTATATCCACCCATTCGACCTTTACATTTCACCCCTACTCTTCTCTCCTTATCTGCTTTCAAGAGAGAGCTAGACAGGGCTCTTAAAAATAGCAGTCAGGGGATATGGGGAGAAGGCAGGAACGGGGTACTGATTGGGGATGATCAGCCATGATCACATTGAATGGTGGTGATGGTGGTGCTGGCTCGAGGGGCCGAATGGCCTACTCCTGCACCTATTGTCTATTGGCTTCATAGAAGGTTCTCGACCCGAGGTTCTCGTGGGAAGAAGGGGGTCGCCTATCTCCTTCGCTCCTTAGATGCTGCTGCACCCGCTGAGTTTCTCCAGCTTTTTGTGTAACCCCCTATTGTCTATTGTCTTATCTCACACCCTTCAGTCTCCTTTTTACCTCCAGCCTTAATCTCTTACTCCACCCATCTGTCGTCCCCCCCCCCCCCCTCACCTGTATCCACTTATCACTCACCTGGCTTTGTTCCACCCCAACCTCTCTTTTCCAGCTTTCTCCGCTCTACAATCAGTCTGATGAAGGGCGCCAACCCAAAACATTGTCCGTCCATTCCCCCCATGGATGCTGCCTGACCCGCTGAGTTACTTTTGCCCTTTTCCATTTGCGCAGGATTCCAGCATCTGCAGTTCCTTGTGTCTGGTGAATATGTTTGATTAGTGGAGTGCAAATATTCATTGTCTCTCGAAGTTGCAAAACCGGAGAGAGGCTTGCCGCCAATAGCAGCGTTGCACCACAGCTCCCGGCTTTGCATCATATTTTGTATTTTGACTTCAAGGCCTGGGTCGGAGCTATAAACCACACCGTTCTGCATGGGAGAATCTACATCGAAATTTGCATTCCCTGGTAACAGGAGATCATTTTATAACTGTTTTGAATATTTAAAAAAAAAGTCCTTCTGTACCTCTTTGAGAAGTTGGCAACTTTCCACAATGTTCCTCCCAATCTCACTGCACAGACGTGACTTGATGTGTTGAATTCATAACCATTTTGTGAAGCAAAGGTTAGTTTAGTTTATTACAAAATTTAAAACTTACAAAATTCTTAAGGGGTTGGACAGGCTAGATGCAGGAAGATTGTTCCCGATGTTGGGGAGGTCCTGGACAAGGGGTCACAGCTTAAGGATAAGGGGGAAATCCTTTAGGACCGAGATGAGAAGGAATTTTTTCACACAGAGAGTGGTGGGTGTCTGGAACTCTGCCACAGAGGGTGGATGAGGCCAGTTCATTGGCTATATTTAAGAGGGAGTTAGATATGGCCCTTGTGGCTAAGGGGATCAGAGGGTATGGAGAGAAGGCGGGTACGGGATACTGAGTTGGATGATCAGCCATGATCATATTGAATGGCGGTGCAGGCTCGAAGGGCCGAATGGCCTACTCCTGCACCTAATTTCTATGTTTCTATTGTCACGTGTACCGAGGCACAGTGAAAAGCTTTAGTTGCGTGCTAACCAGTCAGCGGAAAGACAATACATGTTACACTCAATCCATTTGCAGTGTATCGATACTTGATAAGGTGATAACGTTTAGATAAGGTCCAATGGGGAATGGCTGTAAATCTGTAATCCGATGGACATTGCTTACCAGCCTTCAGCCAATGACCAGTGCCCACCAATATTTAACACAGAGAGCCATGTCCACCAAATTTTAACCCATTGAGAAACTCCCGCCAAAATTTAACCCAAAGAGCCATGTCCATCAATCTTTAACCCATAATAATAATAGTAATATCTTTTATTGTCATTACACATAAGTGCAACGAGATTTGGTTTGCAACTTCGAGATCTCGAGAACAAGGTTTGTAAAAACGAACATTTGAATAGTAACATCAACACAGACTAACGTGCGAGGCCGGGGGAGACAGTCCATGGGGGGGGGGGGGAGGGGGCACTCAGCAGGGCCGGTTCAGAGCCACTATAGCTCTGGGAATGAAGCTGTTTCTGAGTCTGGTAGTGCGGGCGTAGAAGGCCTTGTAATGTCTGCCGGAAGGGAGTAGTTCGAACAGTCCATTACAAGGGTGAGAGGAGTCCTTATGGATGCTGACGGCCTTCCTGAGACACTGTGTGTGGTAGATGCCCTCCAAGGCTGGTAGCGGTGTCACATGGGGCAAGTCTATCAATTTTTAGCCCAATGAAAGAGTTCACCGATCTTGATCCCAATGAGAAGGGTCCACCGATCTTTAACCAAATGAGTGGCGATCTCGTAGAGGTGTATAGAATCACGAGGGCAATAGATGGGGTGAATGCACAGAGTTTTTTACCCAGAGTGGGGGAAGAGTAAACCAGCGGACAGGTTTAAAGTGAGAGGGGAAAGTTTCAATAGGAACCCGAGGGGCAAATTTTTCACAAAGTGTGGTGAGTACATGGACCAAGCTGCCAGTGCACGAAGTTGAGGCAGGTACTATAGCAACATATAGACAATAGGTGCAGGAGTAGGCCATTCGGCCCTTCCAGCCAGCACAGCCATTCAATGTGATCATGGCTAATCATGCCCAATCAGTACCCCGTTCCTGCCTTTTCCCCATATCCCCTGACTTCGCTATCTTTGAGAGCCCTATCTAGCTCCCGAAAGTATCCAGAGAACCGGCCTCCACCGCCCTCTGAGGCAGAGAATTCCATAGACTCACCACTCTCTGTGAGAAAAAGTGTTTCCTCATCTCCGTTCTAAATGGGTTACCCCTTATTCTTAAACTGTGGCCCCTGGTTCTGGACTCCCCCAACATTGGGAACATGTTTCTTGCCTCTGGCGTGTTCAAACCCTTAATAATATTATATGTTTCAATAAGATCCCCTCTCATCCTTCCAAACTCCAGAGTGTACAAGCCCAGCCGCTCCATTCTCTCAGCATATGACAGTCCCGCCATCACGGGAATTAACCTTGTAAACCTACCTCAATAGCAAGAATGTCCTTCCTCAAGTTTGGAGACCAAAACTCCAGTTGTGGTCTCATGAGGGCCCTGTACAACTGCAGAAGGACCTCTTTGCTCCTATACTCAACTCCTCTTGTTATGAAGGCCAACATGCCATTCCCTTTCTTCAATGCCTGCTGTACCTGCATGTTTACTTTCATTGACTGATGAACAAGACAATTAAGAGTCATTTAAAAGACATTTGGTCTGGTAGATGGATAAGAAAGGTTTAGAAGGATATCAACCAAACGTGGGCAGATGGGTGTCGCACAGGTGGGGCATCATGGGCAAATTGGGCTGAAGGGCCTGTTTCTGTGTTGTGTGACTCTATGGAACCTGAAAGATTGAAATTGGTTTTAAATCTCTGGGTTGGTTTGTGTCAACTGGAGGATGGCAGATATATCCCCACTGTTTTACAATGTGAGGGAGCAGAGAAACTGGGGAATCTGAAGAAGGGGCCCGACATGAAACGTCGCCGCCTGTCCATTCCCTTCCCCAAGCACCTTGTTTTTCAAACTGTTTTCTGCACTATGTTTATTTTCTCTTTTGCACCGCTTGTGGGTGGTATGCTTGTACTCGAGTATCGTATGTCACGCAACACGCAAAGCAGAGTTTTTATTCTGTGACAGTAACGCATAATAAACCTATGAGCGTAGGAAGGAACTACAGATCTGAAGAAGGGTCTCAAACCAAAACATCACCTGTTCTTTTTCTCCAGAGATGCTGCCTGACCCGTTACCCCAGTGTCTATCTTCGGTACAAACCTACGAGTGTTTGGAATCTAGGAGCAAAAGTTCTATAATTAGTGTGAAGCCGGGTAGTGGTGCTGATATTTACAAAACACCTACATTCCAGAAGTTAGTTGTGATAAAATGTAATAAAATCTACGGGCAGGCACCAACAGAGAAAAGGCTTTAAAAAAAATTGCCTGATTCACTACAAGGTGAAAGGACGCTAGACAATAGGTGCAGGAGTAGGCCATTCGACCCTTCGAGCCAACTATTCAATGTGATCATGGCTGATCACCACAATCAGTACCCCGTTCCTGCCTTCTCCCCATATCCCCTGACTCCGCTATCTTTAAAACCTCTACTTCTCTCTTCAGTATCCAGAGAACTGACCTCCACCGGTCAGAGGAGGCAGAGAATTCCACAGACTCACAACTCTCTGTGTGAAAAAGTGTTTCCGCACCTCCGTTCTAATTGGCTTACCCCTTATTCTTAAACAGTGGCCCCTGGTTCTGGACTCGCCCAACATCGGGAACATGATTCCTGCCTCTAGTGTGTCCAAACCCTTAATAATCTTATGTTTCAATATATATGAAAGGACAAATGCTGAAATCAAGCAAAAGAGAGTGCTGGAGGAACTTGGTGGAATGAATGGACAGGTGATGTTTTGGGTGGGGACCCTTCTTTAGACTGATGGAGTAGGAGGGGGAGAAAGCTAGAAAACAGAGGTAGGGGCAGGACGCAGCCTGGAAACTTAGTGTGTGGTGATTGGCAGGTGGATACAGCAAGTGACAAAGGCTAGAGGTGAAAAAGAGACCAAGGCGTGTCGGATAAGGATGAGTGAAATGTGAAGCTGGTGGGAGGGATATGGGTGGAAGGGGATGGGGAAACATGGGGAAGGAAGTTGCACAAATATAAAGAGCAGGGGTGACTGAGATGGTGGGAGAGTGGGTGTGGGGGAGGCAGAAGAGAGACCTACAGGATTATTACCTGAAATTGGATGTCATTGCTCTTACCATTGAGTTATGTCCAAGTGGAACATGAAGCGTCAGGAATAGCTTCTTGCCCTCTGCTACCAGGCTTCTGAACGGTCCTTCTATGAGCTAGCGTGTGTCCGATTCACCTCCACCCCATTGCGGACATTGGACTTTCTCTCTGGAATTGATGCGCAACAATGCTGAGAATGCTTTACCTCCCCCATCGACTCCATCCAAGGACCCAAGCAGTCTTTCCAGGTGCAGCAGAGGTTCCCCTGCACCTCCTCCAACCTCACCTATTGCATCCGCTGCTCTAGGTGTCAGCTGCTCTACATCGGTGAGACCAAGTGTAGGTTGGTCTACAATCGCTTCGTCCAACACCTCCGCTTAGTTCGCATTAACCAACCTGATCTCCCGTATACTCAGCACTTCATCTCCCCCTCCCATTCCGAATCCGACCTTTCTGTCCTGGGCCTCCTCCATGGCCAGAGTGAGGCCCACCGCAAATTGGAGGAGCAGCACCTCATATTTTGCTTGGGTAGTTTACACCCCAGCGGCATGAACATTGACTTCTCCAATATCAGGTAGTCCCTGCTTTCTCCTTCCTTCCCCTCCCCTTCCCAGCTCTCCCACAGCCCACTGTCTCCGCCTCTTCCTTTCTTCTTCCCACCCCCCCACCCCCACATCAGTCTGAAGAAGGGTCTCGACCCAAAACGTCTCCATTTCCTTCACTCCATAGATGTTGCCTCACCCGCTGATTTTCACCAGCATTTTTATCCACCTATTCTGCGCTCTGTATCTTCCTATTGTACTTGAGTTTGATTTGATTGTATCCATGATTAGTATTATCTGATCTGTTTTGATAGCATGCAGACCTGGCAACAATAAACATAAACCTAATGACATAAGGTGAATTGACAACGCTCCGGAGGCAGAGCCAGCCAGGACTTCCCAGCGCGAGGCTGGCCGTCTTTGGGGCTGTGGCGGGTTCCGGCGGCGGTGACGGCCCGACTCGGGACTGAGGAGGTGTCCCGATGGTATAGTGGCCCGACTAGGAGGTTCGGCCGTGGGCCCAGTGGACGACATCGTCGGGAGCTCGCAGGTCACAGGTTGGTGACCTGTTTTTTAGGAGCTCCCGCGGCAACAGCTGCGTCCGCAGGTCTGGAGGGCGGCAGCTTCAACCACCCCGGGCCACGGAGTTTGAACCGGCCCGTTCACGGAGCTCGGTTGAGCCGCGGGACTTACCATCACCCGGTGGGGTCGCAACATCGGAGGCCAGGATCGCCTCAGCGCAGAGGGAGAGCAAGGAGGGAAGAGACAAAGACTTAAGACTTTTGCCTTCCACCACAGTGAGGAGGTGCCTGGTGAACTCACTGTGGTGGATGTTAATTTGTGTTTATTGTGTTTTGTTGATTTATTAAATGTATGACTGCAAGGCAACGAAATTTGGATATAAAGGATACTTTGCTTTACGTCTGGACCCAAAACGTCACTTATCCATGTTCTCCAAAGATGCTGCCTGACACGCTGAGTTAATTTAGTCAGAAAGAGAGAATGCACAGAACCAGGCCGTTCAGCCCACCAAGTCCATGATCATAGATCGGAAGGAATCAGAACAGAATTAGGCCATTCGGTCCATCAAGTCTACTCCCCCATTCAATCATACTGATCTATCTGCTGCCCTTTCTACACTAGTCCCATTTACCTGGCCCGAAACATCACCTATCCACAGATGCTGCCTGACCCACTGAGTTACTCCACACACTGTGTCCTTGGGTGCTAATGTCCCAAGCAGTCTGGCTGGTTTAAGTCTCTAACCCACACTATGTGACTGCCTGCTAATGCCCAGCATCCTTGTCACTGCCTGGTCACATCCTGCAAACAAAGGAAAAGTGTCTCCTACAAGCATCTTCTCACCAATGATCTGCCTCAGCATGAAGGTTATGCCCAAAGATACCCAGTATATTTGGTTATGTCCCCTGATCCTCACTCACACTTGTGTCTGGAGCTGTCACTGGTCACAGTTGCAGTTGCACACCTCTCCCACTAGAGGCCAGTGATCCCACTGCCACTCCTACGTTAGTGATGGATTCACCAGCAGACAATCTGCAGATGGTCACCTTGTCGTGGTGGAGAAGCTCGTGTGGACCTGAGATCCTGAGAGCGATGCCGTCTGGAGCTATGCTCCTAGTAGGGCCACTCATGGCGGTAAGGTCGAGGGGGAGGTCTCTGACAAAGAGCGATCCAACCAAGACCTCAACGGTGGAACAGGCGGAGGACGATGGCTGACCTTAGTGGAGCGTCACAACGGCTGGGAAGGCGGATGGATGAAGGCTGCGGCAGAAAAGGGTCTCCGGTCGTCTTGGACTCCATGCCACTGGATCCTGACCCAGATCTGTCAAGGGCCGTGGGGTGGCTGTCTGTGCACCAGTCTCCCCACGTTAAACAAAGTCACGCACGGGCGCCCTCCCTATGGAGAGGAGAGGACAGTCATACTCGTTTTGAGTGACCGGCGATGATGAGGAGACTGGTCTCCCCATTGACAGTGTCAGCAATGCCCTGCAGCGGCTGATGCTCCAAGTATCTGTCTGGGTGGGAATTCCATGTAGCCAAAGCACCATTGCATGCTCGGCACTCAGTAAAGGGCCTGTCCTACCAACATCCGACTCCATGCGATGAGCGCGATCAAACTCGAAACGGGGGCCGCGCGGAGGTCAGGTGATCCCTGCACAGGGCCGTTCCCAACAGCATGCGCCTGCATGCGGCAAGCGCAACCAAACCGGCAGCGAGGGCCGCGCGGAGGTCGGGTGAGTGGCGCAACGCGGCGCAAAGTGAGGCGAACTTGGAGCGAAGTCTTAACGGTAAGTTCGCCAGGACAGAGAGGGGCACACAGAGAGGGGCACAGAGGCACACACACACAGAGGGCTACAGAGCCACACACATAGAGGGTCACGGAGGCACCTACAGAGAGGGTCACGGAGGCACGACGTCGAGGCGGTGTGTAATGCAATGTTCATCCCATTGGGCTGTAAACTCTGTATCTTCTCCTTTGCTCCACATATTGCAGGCAACTGAACCATCCTACCACAACTAAGCAGTCCCGAACTACTATCTACCTCATTGGTGACCCTCGGACTATCTTTAGTAGACAACAATGCTGGAGGAAGAAATAGGCGACGTTTCGGGTCAAGACCCTTCTTCAGACTCTTCTTCTGAAGAAGGGTCTCAACCCAAAACGTCGCCTATTCCTTCGCTCCATAGTTGCTGCCTCACCCACTGAGTTCCTCCAGCATTGTTGTCTACCTTCGATTTTTCCAGCATCTATAGTTCTTTCTTAAACACTCGGACTATCCTTGATCTGACTTTGCTGGCTTTTCCTTGCACTAAACGTTATTCCCGTATCATGTATCTGTACACTGTGGACGGCTCGATTGTAATCATGTATTGTCTCTCCGTTGACATTCAGCACACAACAAAAGCTTTTCACTGTACCTCGGTACACATGACAATAAACAAAACTGAACTAAAACCAAGCTAGCCAAACGTTGATGTTTGTACATCTCTCCCTTTATTGTCACCATGGATCGGTGACTAGTGCATGCACCTTGAGACTGTTATTGAATAAGCGCCATCATAATTGATAACCTCCCAGTTCCCAGCAACCGGTGAGGTACTATAACCTGGGATTGGATTGATCTTTGACCAGAGGCTGCACAATGGGCTTATTTTACCGTGTACGAAAAATACTCTGCTTATGGGCTCAGACAGATGAGCGACGCAGGAAATTCTGATATTCTTGTTTACCTTCAGCTTCTCTCTTGTTCTGCATTAATTGCACATTTTACGGCCTCTCGTCTTTCGCGTTGACATTTGTTCAGGGTTGATTAAATATTTGACTGCCCGAGTGTTTGGTGCGTTTTCTAATCAAGTGCGGTGACACGGTCTCGTCTCCTGGTGATGGGTGCTTTGTTGACCAGTGCTCTGACCTTTTGGGCTTGCCTTTTTATTGCCATGTGTACCGAGATACAGTGAGAAGCTTTTGCCCGCATGCTACCCAATTAAATAACATAATGCTGTACAGTACACGAGTACAATGCAGTCAAGTCAGAACATCATAAGATATAGGAACACAATTTGGGAATCGGCCCATCGAGTCTGTTCTGCCATTCAATCATGGCTGATCTATCTCTCCCTCTCAACCCCATTCTTCTGCCTTCGCCCCATAACCCCTGACACCCGTACTGATCAAGAATCTATGTATCTCTGCCTTAGAAATATATATTGACTTGGCCACCACATCCTTCTGTGGCAAAGGATTCCACAGATTCACCACCCTCTGACAAAATAAATTCCTCCCTTCTAAGTCCCTCCTCTCCTTTCTAAAGGAACGTCCTTTTGATCTGATGGTACAGCCTCTGATCCTAGACTCTCCACATCATCTCCACATCCACTCTATCCAGGACTTACACTATTCGGTAAATTTCAATGAGGTTCCTCCTTCATCCTTCTAAACTCCAGCGAGTGGAGGCCCAGTGTCGTCAAACACTCATCATGTGTTAACCCAATAATCCATGAGATCATTATTTCCCACTGTTTAAAAAAACGTATTTGCCTTCTGGTTTCTCAGCCTAAGTGAATGATCCTGCATTCTACCGCACGTTCAATCTTCCACATCCTAGCCCATTCACTTAGCCTGTCTAGATCTCCCCTCTGCATCCTCCGAACAACACACAAGGTACCAACCAGCATTGAAACATCTAAATGTGCACCTCTCATTGAAATGTCCAGCCTTCCCACGATGGCGGGACTGTTTAATGCTGAGAGAATAGAGCGGCTGGGCTTGTACACTCTGGATTTTAGAATGATGAGAGGGGATCTTATTGAAACATATAAGATAAAATGTAAGATGACAATATAGGATATATACTTATACTTATTAAGGGTTTGGATACGCTAGAGGCAGGAAACATGTTCCCGATTATTGGGGGAGTCCAGAACCAGGGGCCACAGTTTAAGAATAAGGGGTAAGCCATTCAGAACGGAAACACATTTTCTCCCTGAGAGTTGTGAGTCTGTGGAATTCTCTGCCTCAGAGGGCAGTGGAGGCCGGTTCTCTGGATACTTTCAAGAGAGAGCTGGATAGGGCTCTTAAAGATAGCGGAGTCAGGGGATATGGGGAGAAGGCAGGAACGGGGTACTGATGTGGATGATCAGCCATGATCACATTGAATGTCAGAGCCATCATCGGCTCTGACCTTCCTTCAATCGAGGGGATTTATCATAGTCGCTGCCTCAAAAAGGCTGGCATCATCATCAAGGACCCACACCACCCTGGCCACACACTCATCTCCCCGCTACCTTCGGGTATAAGGTACAGGAGCCTGAAGACTGCAACAACCCGGTTTAGGAATAGCTACTTCCCCACAGCCATCAGGCTATTAAACCTGGCTCGGAACTCTGAACATTAATAGAATTGTAGTCAATGCCTTCTATGTTCTGGGGTTACACAAAAAGCTGGAGAAACTCAGCGGGTGCAGCAGCATCTAAGGGGCGAAGGAGATAGGCGACGTTTCGGGTCGAGACCCTTCTTCTATGTTCTGTTGTGCTGTGCAAAGAAAGATTTTCATTGTCCTGTCAGGGACACATGACAATAAACTCTTTTGACTTTTTGACTTTTGATTTTTTTTGAATGGCGGGTGCCGGCTCAAAAGGCTGAATGGCCTACTCCTGCACCTATTGTCTAATGTCTTTGAGATTTGCAGCTAATATTAGGTTTATTGGTGTGGCAACTTAAAGTAAATCTTGTGGCTACATTGCAGAAGTGACCACATAACCAAAGTAATCCATTGGCCGTGGTGCTGCTGTTGTGGCAGATGTTTTCAAGATGCATGTTAATTCTATTCTCTGTGGAGATAATTTCCCCGTCTCTCCCCTTTTACTGATGCCTGCGTTAGCATTCTGTGGTATATTCTAAAGTAGAGACTGTTCATTTCCTTGTGCCTGACCGAAATGACTCATCACTTGAGTTTCGACCAAACTTTCATTTCCTATGCGTTTCACGGTACGACTACTGATTGAAATGGTTGTTGATGTGGCGAACTGCAGCTTGTGGTTTGCAAAAACAGACACAAAGTGCTGGAGTAACTTAGCGGGTCAGGCAGCATCTTCCGAGAACATGGATTGATAGCTGGCCACCGCTCGGGCAGCACGGTGGCGCAGCGGTAGAGTTGCTGCCTCACAGCGCCAGAGACCCGGGTTAGATCCTGACCACGGGTGCTGTTTGTACGGAGGTTGTACGTTCTCCCCGTGACCACGTGGGTTTTCTCCGGGTGCTCCGGTTTTCTCCTACACTCTAAAGACGTGCAGGTTTGTAGGTTAAATGGCTTTGGTCAATTGTGTAGGGTAGAACTAACGTAGGAGGTTCACTGGCCGGCACAGACCTGGTGGGCAGAAGCACCTGTTCCCATCGCTGTATCGCTAAACTAAACTGACTCCCTCCCACTCTCCCCTACAACCCCCCCTTTCACTTTCAGATTGCTTTCACGTCTTGTCTACTTGAAAGATTATCTGACGCCTACTCACCTTTTCATCACTAGAAGTGTCTGGAAATCATTAATCTATTGTATCTCAATATCTCCGCAAAAACCTGGAGTAAATCAGCGGGAAGAAGGGTCAATAACTTCAGTCAGAAGATTGGTCTCGACCCGAAACGCCACCAATTCCTTCCCCTCCAGAGATGCTGCCTGTCCTTGTACCTTGGACCTTCCGAAGAGTCCACCAGGGACTATACTGGAAGTTGGACAATTTTTACATTTATACCAAGCCAATTAAGTTGCAAACCTGCACGTCTTTGGAGTGTGTGAGGAAACCGAAGATCTCGGAGAAAATCTACGCGGGTCACGGGTGAGAACGTGCAAACTCCATACAGACAGCGCCCGTAGCCGGGATCGAACCCGGGCCTCCAGTACTGCATTCGCTGTAAGGCAGCAACTCTACCGCTGTGCCACCGTGACTGTCCCGTTGAGTTACTCCAGTTTTATGGGTCTATCTTCGGTCTGCGGTTCCTTCATGCACACATCAACGTCTCCTCTGGTCACAGCCCAAAACAATCTAAGATGTGAATATTATTTGGGGCATTGGAGAGATCTATGGGAATCCTTTCTAGTCCGGATGCGAATAACCTTGTTCAATATGTCATCCCTATACCAGGGATGAGGAACAAATCGCAAAGGAGTAGTATCATGAGGTGACTAAGCACGGGGGGTTTGATTTGTAGAAGCAAGTAGTGAGATGACGTTAGTCTATGGGTGGGCACTGGTTCGGCTGCGTGGAGTCACGGCCTATTTCTGGTCTAGAGAGAGAGTGTTTAATTGTCACATGCATCGGTAATGAAGCAATGACATTCTTGCTTGCTGGAGCTTGACATAGAAACACAGAAAAGAGAGAGTATGAATAAATTTATTTATGACTAATACAAGGTAATAGTTCAAAGTCCAAGTTTGTAGTGCAAGCAAAGATCACAGTTGCCGTGGTTAGTGTTGTGCAGTGTTCAGGAGCCCGGTGGTTGTTAGGAAGAAGCTATTCTTGAATCTGGAGGTCACGGTTTTCAGGCTCCTGTACCTTCTTCCCGATGGTAGCAGCGAGATGAGAGTGTGGCCAGGGTGGTGTGGGTCCCTGATGATGCCGGCTGCCTTTTTGAGGCAGCGACTCCTGTAGGTCCCTTCGATGGTTGGGGAGGTGAGAACCCTTGATGGAGCGGGCAGTGTCCACCTCTCTCTGTGATCGCCTTTGTCCCTGGGCAATCAGTTGCTGAACCAGGCCGTGATGCAACTAGTCAGTGTGTTCTCCACCCCACGCCTATATAGACACGCTCCTAAACAGATAGAACAGGCTCTTCATCTCACTATGTGTGTATTAAACATGATGCCAGATATGTAGATGCGAAAGTCGGAAACGTGGGACTGGTGTGATTGATGGTTGGTCGGCATGGACTCGGTGGGCCGAAGGGCCTGCGTCAAGTACTGTATCTCTAAAACTAAATTATCACAAACTAAAACAAAAAGGCACAAAGTGCTAGAGTAACTCAGCGAGTCAGGCAGCATCCCGGGAGAATATGGATAGGTAGACACAAATGCTGGAGAAACTCAGTGGGTGCGCCAGCATCTATGGAGCGAAGGAAATAGGAAATGTTTTGGGCCGAAACCTTTCTTCAGACAGAATATGGATAGATAATGTTTTGGGTCAGGACTCTTCTTCAGACTTATAGTAGGTTGGGGGGGAGAGGGGAGGGGGAGGAGGTGAGCCCAGTGAGGGGGAGGGCTTTGATAGAAGAGGGGTCCTGAACTGGCGCCTGTCCATATTCTCCTGATCTGCTGAGTTACTCCAGCACATTGTGTGTTTTCTTTTGTAAACCAGTATCTGCAGTTCTTTGTTTCTATAAATTGAACTAATCCCTTTTGCCTAAGTGAAGGACGTAAAGATAAAATGGTGGAGGATGGAAAATGCAACAAAGCTCTTTCCAGAACTGTGACGTGGAGCCATGAGACAAGTTCCGCATTTTGTGTTTGTATCTAAATAGAAGACTAGGCAGTGACTGGGTAGAAATTGGTTGAAAAGGGTATGGAAGAGAATATGGAAGTGCTCAAAATTGTGGGCCCTGAATGGAGGAGCAACGCTAGCTGGGGATAGGGGAACTGTTTCACTTGTTTAGTTTAGTTTAGCCCACCCAGTCCGCACCGACCAGCGATCCCCGTACATTAACACTATCCTACACACACTAGGGACAATTTACATTTATGCCAAGCCAATTAACCGACAAACCTACAATCTTGGTGTGTGGGAGGAATCTGAAGTTGTCAGAGACAACCCACGCAGGTCACGGGGAGAACGTACAAATGCCATACAGACAGCACCTGTTATCAGGATCGAACCCAGGTCTCTGGCGCTGTAAGACAATAGGTGCAGGAGTAGGCCATTCGGCCCTTCGAGCCGGCACCGCCATTCAATGTGATCATGGCTGATCATCCCCAATCAGTACCCTGTTCCTGCCTTCTCCCCATATCCCCTGACTCCGCTATCTTTAAGAGCCCTATCTAGCTCTCTCTTGAAAGTATCCAGAGAACCGGCCTCCACCGCCCTCTGAGGCAGAGAATTCCACAGACTCACAACTCTGTGTGAAGAAGTTTTTCCTCATCTGCGTTCTAAATGGCTTACCCCTTATTCTTAAACAGTGGCCCCTGGTTCTGCACTCCCCCAACATCGGGAACACATTTCCTGCCTCTAGTGTGTCCAAACCCTTAATAATCTTATATGTTTCAATAAGATCCCCTCTCAACTCTACCACTGTGCCACCGCGCCACTCTGGAGAGGAGAAGTGGAGACTGGATAGAGATATTTATTATTATGGATTGGTTGAACATGGTACAAGAGATAATACGGAAGTGCCCAAAAATGATGGGCCTTAAACAGAGGAGCCACGCTGGCTGGGAATAGGGGAACTTGTTTCACTTGTGAGAATAACCAGCTCCCTCCCACCTGAAGCAGTCCAGTCCAAAATTGCTGATGTGTTCAAGAGACATCTAGTTGACCATGTGAGAGAAAAAGGAATCGAAAGACCTGCTGAAGGCCAAGATATGCAGCCAAAGCAGGAAGGGATTCACGTGGATTGTAAATGGCCATGCAGATGGTTAGTCTGTTGTCTAGTTTCTATCCTGTAGGATTTATATAGTTCCTCCTTGATCTTTGCTTACATTGTTCTTTTTGGTTTATACCATGCAAGCTTCCTACAACATCAACATTACCTCCGGATTTACAGTATCTCATCTTCATTCACTGTACTGGTCCACCTCAACCCTTGGACTTCAACCACAAAATATATTTGTCTTTCAACCAAAATGTTGAGACTTCCTGCAATGGCATGACCAGATCTGCACGCAATGCTCCAACTTGCACGCAACACTCCAACTTGCACGCAACACTCCAACTTGCACGCAACACTCCAACTTAACGCAACACTCCAACTTGCACGCAACACTCCAACTTAACGCAACACTCCAACTTGCACGCAACACTCCAACTTAACGCAACACTCCAACTTGCACGCAACACTCCAACTTGCACGCAACACTCCAACTTGCACGCAACACTCCAACTTGCACGCAACACTCCAACTTGCACGCAACACTCCAACTTGCACGCAACACTCCAACTTGCAGGCAACACTCCAACTTAACGCAACACTCCAACTTGCACGCAACACTCCAACTTGCAGGCAACACTCCAACTTGCACGCAACACTCCAACTTAACGCAACACTCCAACTTGCACGCAACACTCCAACTTGCAGGCAACACTCCAACTTGCACGCAACACTCCGACTTGCACGCAACACTCTGACTTGCACGCAACACTCCGACTTGCACGCAACACTCCGACTTGCACGCAACACTCCAACTTAACGCAACACTCCAACTTGCACGCAACACTCCAACTTGCACGCAACACTCCAACTTGCACGCAACACTCCAACTTGCACGCAACACTCCAACTTGCACGCAACACTCCAACTTGCACGCAACACTCCAACTTGCACGCAACACTCCAACTTGCACGCAACACTCCAACTTGCACGCAACACTCCAACTTGCACGCAACACTCCAACTTAACGCAACACTCCAACTTAACGCAACACTCCAACTTGCACGCAACACTCCAACTTGCACGCGACACTCCAACTTGCACGCGACACTCCAACTTGCACGCGACACTCCCACTTGCACGCGACACTCCAACTTGCACGCAACACTCCAACTTAACGCAACACTCCCACTTGCACGCAACACTCCAACTTAACGCAACACTCCAACTTGCACGCAACACTCCAACTTGCACGCAACACTCCAACTTGCACGCGACACTCCAACTTGCACGCGACACTCCAACTTGCACGCGACACTCCCACTTGCACGCGACACTCCAACTTGCACGCAACACTCCAACTTAACGCAACACTCCAACTTGCACGCAACACTCCAACTTGCACGCAACACTCCAACTTGCACGCAACACTCCAACTCGCACGCAACACTCCAACTCGCACGCAATACTCCAACTTAACGCAACACTCCCACTTGCACGCAACACTCCAACTTGCACGCAACACTCCAACTTAACGCAACACTCCAACTTGCACGCAACACTCCAACTTGCACGCAACACTCCAACTTGCACGCAACACTCCAACTCGCACGCAACACTCCAACTCGCACGCAATACTCCAACTTAACGCAACACTCCAACTTGCACGCAACACTCCAACTTGCACGCAACACTCCAACTTGCACGCAACACTACAACTTGCACGCAACACTCCAACTTGCACGCAACACTCCAACTTGCACGCAACACTCCAACTTAATGCAACACTCCAAGTTAACGCAACACTCCAACTTAACGCAACACTCCAACTTGCACGCAACACTCCAACTTGCACGCAACACTCCAACTTGCACGCAACACTCCAACTTGCACGCAACACTCCAACTTGCACGCAACACTCCAACTTGCACGCAACACTCCAACTTGCACGCAACACTCCAACTTAACGCAACACTCCAACTTAACGCAACACTCCAACTTGCACGCAACACTCCAACTTAACGCAACACTCCAACTTGCACGCAACACTCCAACTTGCACGCAACACTCCAACTTGCACGCAACACTCCAACTTAACGCAACACTCCAACTTGCACGCAACACTCCAACTTAACGCAACACTCCAACTTGCACGCAACACTCCAACTTAACGCAACACTCCAACTTGCACGCAACACTCCAACTTGCACGCAACACTCCAACTTGCACGCAACACTCCAACTTGCACGCAACACTCCAACTTGCACGCAACACTCCAACTTGCACGCAACACTCCAACTTGCACGCAACACTCCAACTTGCACGCAACACTCCAACTCGCACGCAATACTCCAACTCGCACGCAATACTCCAACTTGCACGCAATACTCCAACTGGCACGCAATATTGCGACTCGCATGCAATATTCCAACATGCATGCAATACTCCAACTAACATGCAATATTCCGACTTGCACGCAATATTCCAACTTGCATGCAATACTCCAACTTGCACACAGTACTCCATTTCAACACCGTGTTCATTGCCTTTTCTTTTTCCACCTTCCATAATAATAATAATAGTCATTGTAAATACATACAACAAATATTCAGGCGCACTGCCCGAGAGGAACTCCAACATATCAGATAAATGATGGTGACGGTGGAAACAGCCAAAAACGGCAAGAAAATAGTCAAGTCAAGTCATAATGTGCAATATTTCACAGTATAGTGTTGTAGCAATTCACAATATAGGCTATGTGGGGGCTGTGTGTTCAGTGCAGAGTGGTGATGGCCTTGGGGTAGAAACTGTTCGTTAATCTTGTGGTGTGTGAGTTGATGGACCTGTAACAAATTCCTGAGGGCTGAAGGGCAAACAAGTGAAGCGCGGGATGAGATGAGTCCTTTAGTACGCGTGATGCCTTCCGCAGCCACATTCTGTACCAAAGATGCAGCACAGAAACAGGCCCTTCGGCCCACCATGTTCCTTCTGATGATCAGGTGGCTATCCCTCCTCATTCCATTTACCAGCACCTGATTTAGAATCGTCAATGCCATGGCAATTTAAGCACTCCACTGGGTACAGCTTAAAGGTTGTGAGTGTGTCTGCCTCTTCCACTTCCTCAGAAGGCAATCTTTGATGGAAGGAGGGGTTCTTACCTGGCGCCGATCCATATTCCCCTGATCTGCTGAGTTACTCCAGCACATTGTGGACAACTTTTAACTTCACCCTTTGGCGGTGTATAAAATCATGACGGGAATAGGTGGAGTGATTGAGAGAATCTGCAGAGAATAAGAATATAGGAGCAGTGGCCATCTGTCCTATCAAGCCTGTCCCACCATTCATTTCTTTGTTTCTATGGCTCAATGCCATACTGAGTATTTGTAGGAAAGAACTGCAGATACTGGAAAAATCGAAGATAGACAAAAATGCTGGAGAAACTCAACGGGTGAGGCAGCATCTCTGGAGCGAAGGAATAGGTGACGTTTCGGGTCGAGACCCTTCTTCAGACTGATGTGGTGATGGAGGGGGGGCTGGGGGGGGGGGGTAGACAAAACTCATTTTCATCCCGTCCACAGCTTTATCTTCATTACTTTATTACAAATCTTTCATTCATTTGTTCTTGGTGGTGGGTCTCTGGAACTCTCTGCCACAGAGGGTAGTTGAGGCCAGTTCATTGGCTATATTTAAGAGGGAGTTAGATGTGGCCCTTGTGGCTAAGGGGATCAGAGGGTATGGAGAGAAGGCAGGTATGGGATACTGAGTTGGATGATCAGCCATGATCATATTGAATGGCGGTGCAGGCTGGAAGGGCCGAATGGCCTACTCCTGCACCTAATTTCTATGTTTCTATGTTTTCTATGTTTCTTTTTATCTCTGTATCACAGTCTATATCTCTCGCTTCTCTCTTCCCAACTCTCAGTCTGAAGGGGGGGTCTCGACCCGAAACGTCACCTTTTCCTTCGCTCCATAGATGCTGCCTCACCCGCTGAGTTTCTCCAGCATTTTTGTCCACCTTCGATTTTTCCTGCATCTGCAGTTCCTTCTTAAGTATTAAAATGTGTAGAATGGTTTATGACTGGGTTCAGACATTAATTGACGTTAATTTTTAAACCAAAAATAACGAGGACAAGCACTAAAGTTTTTCATTTATTATGTCTAATAGTTTGGAATGCAGTTGGGAGATTGTGAAATTTAACGTGAACTTCTGACAGGTTTATTTAGTGAATCAGGTCTGGTCTCTGGCGGAGTTGAATTCCTCCGAGACTGCACACTCACCAGTAAGTCTTGTGGTGCTGTGAAGATAAGAGAAAGGGGAGGGGGAAGGAAAAGCCGAGATGAAGCAGTGTGTACCGGAACGGGATTTGATGATTTAAGCACAGTTGAACAAAACATCAAGCAGAGACCGGGCCGGTGAACTTGCTGTTAAGCTGTTCACACTGCCCTCTCTCCCCATTCCCCCACTCACAACAAGGGCAGAGTCCCCCTGGTCCTCACCTTTCACCCCACCAGCCGGCGCATACAACAGATAGTCCTCCGCCAGTTTCGCCACCTCCAACATGACCCCTCCACTTGCCACATCTTCCCATCTCCCCCCCTGTCTGCCTTCCGCAAAGACCGCTCCCTCCGCAACTCCCTTGTCAATTCTTCCCTTCCCTCCCGCTCCACTCCTTCCCCGGGCACTTTCCCTTGCAACCGCAAGAGATGCTACACTTGTTCCTTCACTTCCCCCATCCACTCCTTTCAGGGACCCAAGCAGTCCTTCCAAGTCCGACAGAGGTTCACCTGCACCTCCTCCAACCTCATCTGCTGCATCCGTTGCTCCAGATGCCAGCTGATCTATATCGGTGAGACCAAGCGGAGGCTTGGCGATCGTTTTGCCGAACACCTCCACTTGGTCCGCAATAACCAACCCGACCTCCCGGTGGCTCAGCACTTCAACTCCCCCTCCCATTCCGTATCCGACCTCTCGGTCCTGGGCCTCCTCCACGGCCAGAGTGAGCAACACCGCAAGTTGGAGGAACAGCACCTCATATTCCGCTTGGGGAGTCTGCATCCTCTGGGCTTGAACACTGAATTTTCTCAATTCTGTTAACCCTGGCTGCCTCCTCCCCTTCTCACCTCTCCCTCAGCCCTCGGGCCCTGGCATTCCTTCTCTCTCTATTTCTCCCCCACCCAAGTCGCACTAGCTTCTCATTTTCACACTACAAACAGCTTACAATGGCCTGTTTCCTTTATCATCGATACTTTTTTGCATATCTTTCATTCATTGTTCTTTATCTCTCCACATCACCGTCTATATCTCTCGTTTCCCTGATCCCTGACCAGTCTGAAGAAGGGTCCCGACCCGAAACGACGCCTATCTCCTTCGCTCCTTAGATGCTGCTGCACCCGCTGAGTTTCTCCAGCTTTTTGTGTAACCCCCCTTCCTGTTAAGCTACTTCAGTTCCGTTTATTGTCACGTGTACCGAGGTACAGTGAAAAGATTTTGTTGCGTGCTAACCAGTCAGCGGTAAGACTTGATTACAAGAGCTAGGATGTTTAGTCATTAAAAAACTCTGAAATAGGCAGGCAAAAAGGCATAATAAAATTACAAAAAATGTACGAAAAAGGCATTTATTGATCAAAAAAGGCATGTATTTCCACCACCAAAATATGGTTAAAAGTAATAATATAAAGGTATTCTACATTAATTGACCAAAGTTGCCTTTTTTTTTCAAATTATCCGGTGTTAAACTATGCCGTCTGTCAGACAGAATATGCTTCAGTTGTGAAAAACTTCATTCTCCCTCAGCTGAGGTCACTGGTGCATACCCAAAACAAGCTACAGACTCTATATTCATGTCTATCCTGTGCATTACAACTACCTTTGAGAACCTTAGCTACATTTTGTATTTCTTCATGATCTTTGTTAGCTAAAACCACTCTCTCACGTTTTCCGTGTATGTCTTTACCTACATCGCCAGGAACTTTACGAATATCATCAGTTACTTTGTTGAAAACCTGCAAGTTATTCACTAATGTTTCGCCACGTTTCTCAGGGGAAGTGGTAGCTTGTGGGAAGTTTGCAAAATTGGAAGCCATGAATATAGAATCTGTAGCTTGTCTTGGGTATGCACCAGTGACCTCAGCTGAGGGAGAAAGATGTTTTTCACAACAGAAGCATATTCTGTCTGACAGACAGCATAGTTTAACACCAGATAATTTGAAAAATAACCAGGCAACTTTGGTCATTTAATGTAGAATACCTTTATATTATTATTTTTAATTGAAATGAATAGATTTTGGTGTAGACTGAACCAGCGGGCAGCGGCACTGACCGAAGGTTTCGCCCAGATGGTGGAAATTTTGTTGCAATTTATACTATGTTAACACGTTAATAATAACATTAATATTAACGTCAACATAGAAAACGTCATTGTAATCATGGTACAGCTAGAGAAAATAGCACGACCTTTTGGCAAAGCGGCAAATAAAGGCTGATTTTGGCACTCGATCGTGAAAAAGGCACTATCTTGATGAAATCAAAAAGGCATGAAAAGGCACATGGCATATATGGCAAAATCCTAGCTAGTGGTTACAATCGAGCCATTCACAGTGTACAGACACATGATAATGGAATATCGTTTAGTGCTAGGTAAAGCTAATATAGTGTGATCGAAGATAGTCTGGGGATCCCCGATGTGGTAGATAGTAGTTCAGATCCAGGTCCAGAGTTTCAATGTTAAGAGTTGTGAGCCATCCTGGAATTGTCAGAATCCTTTGGTCAACATTGCGGCAGGAAATTAGTGAGTCAGGCAGCATCTGTGGAAGGGAAGTGCACACAACAATTACAATCCATTTTTCTATCGTTATGTTTACTATAGCAACGCTGAAGAAATATTTAGACCGGTATGTCGATAGAATAGATTTAGAGGGATATTGGCCAAACGCAGGCAGGTGGGACTTCATGTAAATGGGGCATGTTGCTCGGTGCGGGCAAGTTGGGCCGATGGGCCTGTTTCCATGCAGTGGGTGCCTGGAACACGATGCCATGTGTGGTCTTCTTCTTTGGTGTGGCGTGCACAGCCTAAAGTTGTTGGACAACTTGTTCTATTTGATCTTCCGTTTGTGCACGTCGAGTTGATTGCATTAGTCGAAACGGGGCGGACCAGGCGAAGGTTGCAATCTCCCACCCCGCCATGTGCAGTGGTGGAGGCAGATAGTGGCGGAGAAGAAGCTTCTAGATCGGCACATGGATATGGAGGGATACGGATGACTTGCATTTGTTTATCTTGGTATCAAGTTCGGCAGGATTTTGTGGGCTGAAGAGCCTGTACCTGAGCTGTACTGTTTTATGTTCTATGTGAAATAGTTTGGAGGTTTGGTGTGAGGACTGGAATAACATCAAAGACAAAGAAGCCTCCTAATGTAAATGGGGCCTGAAGAAGGGTCTCGACCCGAAACGTTGCCTATTTCCTTTACTCCATAGATGCTGCCTCACCCGCTGAGTTTCTCCAGCATTTTTGTCTATCTAACGTAAATTTGGGATTAGGGGAGGGCACCAGTAAATGGGGAATTAGGGGGCACCAATAGACAATAAGTGCAGGAGTAGGCCATTCGGCCCTTCGAGTCAGCACCGCCATTCAATGTGATCATGGCTGATCATCCTCAATCAGTACCCCGATCCTGCCTTCTCCCCATATCTCATGACTCCGCTATCTTTAAGAGCCCTATCTAGCTCTCTCTTGAAAGTATCCAGAGAACCGGCCTCCACCGCCCTCTGAGGCAGAGAATTCCACAGACTCACAACTGTCTGTGTGAAAAAGTGTTTCCTCGTCTCTGTTCTAAATGGCTTACCCCTTATTCTTAAACTGTGGCCCCTGGTTCTGGACTCCCCCAGCATTGGTAACAAGCGTGTGCAAACCTTTAATAATCTTATATGTTTCAATAAGATATCCTCTCATCCTTCTAAACTCCAATGTATACAAGCCCAGCCGCTCCATCCTCTCAGCATATGACAGTCCCGCCATTCCGGGAATTAACCTTGTGGATCTACGCTACACTCCCTCAATAGCAAGAAAGTCCTTCCTCAAATTAGGAGACCAAAACTGCACACAATACTCGAGGTGTGGTCTCACTAGGGTCCTGTACAACTGCAGGAGGACCTCTATACTCAACTCCTCTTGTTATAAAGGCCAACATGCCAAAAATAAATGGGGAATTAGGGGAGGGCACCAGTATCGTCCAGAAGGCTCAAACTCTGGGAAGAGAGACTAGAGAAATCTCCGGAAGACATTCACGTGGCAATCAATCCTTCCGAGAAACTCCCACCAGGTTTCCGACCATTCCGGCCAGGTTAACCGTGGATAATCTCAACAGACTGCGGACAAGTGCGGGGAGGAACAAATCCAACATGCTGAAGTGCGGACATACTGAGGATGTGGCAGACTGTGAGTGTGGACGGGGCATCCGGACTCTGGAACGTCTCCTGAGCTGTGACATGCTGCCTGACATGCACTGTAAAGGACCTTGCAGAGCTCAACCACGTGGCACTAACATTTGCTCGCTATTGGCAAACAGTTGTGTGGTGACACCAAATAATAACCAGTAAATGAGAAATTAGGGGAGGGCACCAGTAAATGAATGAATGAATGTTTATTGGCCAAGTATATTCACATACAAGGAATTTGCCTTGGTGCTCCGCCCACAAGTAACACTGAGAGTGGTGAGTGTGGAATTCTCTACCTCAGAGGGCGGTGGAGGCCGGTTCTCTGGCTGCTTTCAGGAGAGAGCTAGATAGGGCTCTTTAAGATAGCGGAGTCACGGGATATGGGGAGAAGGCAGGAATGGGGTACTGATTGTGGATGATCAGCCATGATCACATTGAATGGCGATGCTGGCTTGAAGGGCCGAATGGCCTACTCCAGCACCTATTGTCTATTGTCTATTGACCTGCGTGGGTTTTCTCCGAGATCTTCAGTCTTCAATAGATAATAGATCTTTTATCTATTATCTAACATGACATACAGTGACAGTTAGGAATGATACATAAAACATTAAACAATAATAAAACATTATTGATTAAACATGCAAATTAAATAAAATACCAGAGCAAAAGGAGGCTACAGATTTTTGGTTATTGAGTAGAGCAACTTCTCGTGGAAAAAAGCTGTTTTTATGTCTGGCTGTGGCAGCTTTGACAGTCCGGAGTTGCCTTCCAGAGGGAAGTGATTCAAAGAGTTTGTTGGCCAGGGTGAGAGGGGTCGGAGATGATCTTGCCAGCCCTTCCTGGCCCTTTCATCTGCACACTTACTGGTGCCCTCCACTAATTCCTCTAAATGGGGAGGGAACCAGTAAGCGGGGCCTCAGGGGAGAGCATATTTAACACATTCTGTACACCTAACCGTCTTAAATGGATTTCTGAGGAGAGAAAGCCAAAGAGAAAATCAGTCAGAGTGCCATTAAGTGGTTGTAAAGTTTAAATGTACTAAAGATTAAGAGGCAAATAAAAAAATTGTCATGGATATTTTTCACCAGCCCAAGTGGCACATGGTTAGACACAAAGTGCTGCAGTAACTCATGGGGTCAGGCCGGTCGAAGAGAAGATGGATCGGTGATGTTTCTGGTTGGGACTCTTCTTCAATCATTTTTTTATTTGGCTCTTAATCTTTAGTGCATTTTAACTTTACAGCCAGTAAATGGCACTCTCTTTCACTGATGCACTCATATCTTCCTTCAGACTGATGTCCCTGGTCTCCCCCACAGTGACACAGTTTGTCCTAGCCTTAGTATTGGAACGACAACTTTCATCACTTTGATAAGAGCAGAATTAGGCCATTCGGCCCATTGAGTCTACTCCACCATTCATTCAATTATGACTGATCTATCTCTCTCTCCTAACCCCCTTCTCCTGCCTTCTCCCCATAAACCTTGACACCTGTACTAATCAAGAATCTATCTATCTCTGCTTAAAAATATCCACTGATTTGGCCTCCACAGCCGTCTGTGGCAAAGAATTCCACAGATTCACCACCCTCTGACTGAAGAAATTTCTCCTTATCTCCTTCCTAAAGGAACGTCCTTTAATTCTGAGGCTGTGCCCTCTGGTCCTATACCAGGGATGGGGAACCGCATCAAGGCCGCATTAAGTTAGCTGTAATTTAATAAGACCGCATCCAAGACACTTCAATTAGATATAGGATTATTGTGTTGAATCTTTTACTCTTTGGTACTTTAAATACGTACATTTTAAAATTAAAATTAAAATAATAAAAGACGAACAAAAACATATGAATAAAAATAAAAGGATTTGTTCTACAAAATTTGGATTCATTCAAAAGGCCGCACGTAATGGCCTAGAAGGCCGCATGCGTTAAGGCCGCAGGTTCTCCACCCCTGTCCTAGACTCTCCCACTAGTGGAAACATCCTCTCCACATCCACTCCATCAAAGCCCTTTCACTATTCGGTAAATAGTGCATCGGTCAGTCCCCCCTCATCCTTCTAAACTCCAGCGAGTACTGGCCCAGTGCCGTGAATCGCTCACCTCAGGGTGGAAACATCAAGGACCTGAGGGCATTAGCATGAGAGGGAAACATTTAAAGAAGATGTGCGGGGCAAGTTTGCTTTTACACAGAGGGCGATAAGTGCCTTGACCGCGCTGCCAGGGGTGCTAGTGGAGGCCGATACGATAGTGGTGTTTAAGATATGTTTGCATAGGTACATGGATGTGCAGGGAATGGATGTATACAGATCATGTACAGAAAAATAAGACAGGCAAAAAATGCTATAGCAACCTCGCGGGTCAGGCATTATTCTCAGGAGAAAAGGAATAGGCGACATTTTGGGATGAGAACTTTCTTCGGACTGCAGAAGATGCTGCCCAACTGGATGAGTTATTCCAGCAGTTTGTGCCCAGTGAGATATCCCAGCATCTTTGGTGTAAACCAGCGGCTGCAGTTCCTTCACACACAGACAAATAATAGTTGATCTTGGCATTGTGTTCGGCACGAACATTGTGGGCTAAAGTACCTGTTCTAAGACTGTCTAACCTGTGCTATGTTTTAATGCACCTCTTAATCTTATATTGACTTTCCCCGCATTCTCGCACTTATGGTTTTGTTCTCATGTGATCTGGGCGTTTGTGACAAGGGTGGCATTTATTCCCATCGCTTGTTGCCCATGTAAAGGCGATGGTGCCTTGAGTTGCCGCATTCTCACCGCTACCCCCTTAATGCCCAAGAGGTAGACCCAGTGATGATGAAGATATGAGTATAGAAGTTGGGAGGTAGACAAAAATGCTGAGAAACTCAGTGGGTGAGGCAGCATCTATGGATGGAAAGGAAATAGGCAACGTTTCGGGCTGTTTTTAAGAGTCCTATCTAGCTCTCTCTTGAAAGCATCCAGAGAACTGGCCTCCACCGCACTCTGAGGCAGAGAATTCCACAGACTCACAACTCTCTGTGAGAAAAAGTGTTTCCTCGTCTCCATTCTAAATGGCTTACCCCTTATTCTAAACTGTGGCCCCTGGTTCTTAACTCGCCCAACATTGGGAACATGTTTCCTGCCTCTAGCGTGTCCAAGCCCTTAACAATCTTAACAATCGGTCCGAAACGTTGCCTATTTCCTCCAGTCTGAAGAAGGGTTTCGGTCCGAAACGTTACCTATTTCCTCCAGTCTAAAGAAGGGTTTTGGCCCGAAACGTTGCCTATTCCCTTCACTCCATAGATGCTGCCTCACCCGCTGAGTTTCTCCAGCATTTTTGTCTACCTTCGATTTTCCAGCATCTGCAGTTCCTTCTTAAACATAGAAGTTGGGAGGTCCATGTTGCAGTTGTATAAGACGTTCTGGGCACCCTGTTATAGGTAAGATGTTGTCATGCTGGAAAGCGTGTAGCGAAGATTTACGAGGACGTTGCCAGGACTGGAGGGTGTGAGCTGTTGGGAGAGGTTGAACAGGCTGGGACTCTATCCCTTGGAGCGCAGGAGGATGAGGGGGGATCTTACAGAGGTGTTTAAAATCATGAGAGGAATAGATCGGGTCTCTTGCCCAGAGTAGATGAATCAAGGACCAGAGGATATAGGTTTAAGGTGAAGGGGAAAAGTTGTAATAGGAATCTGAGGGATAACGTTTTCACACAAAGGGTGGTGGGTGTATTGAACAAGCTTCCAGAGTAGGTAGTTGAGACAGGAACTATCCTAACATTTAAGAAATAGTTAGACAGGTGCATGGATAGGACTGGCCAAACGCAGGCAAGTGGGACTACTAGTGTAGCTGGGACATGTTGGCAGGTAATGGCAAGTTGGTCGAAGGGCCTGTTTCCACGCTGACTCTATGACTCTTTGACTGTAAAAGGACACAGAGTGCTGGAGTAACTCAGCGGGTCAGGCAGCATCTGTGGAGAACATGGATAGGTGACGTTTCACAGTGCTGGAGTAACTCAGCGGGTCAGGCAGCATCTGTGGAGAACATGGATAGGTGACGTTTCACAGTGCTGGAGTAACTCAGCGGGTCAGGCAGCATCTGTGGAGAACATGGATAGGTGACGTTTCACAGAGTGCTGGAGTAAGGCAGCGGGTCAGGCAGCATCTGTGAAGGGAAGGAATGGGTGACGTTTCGGCTCGAGACCCTTCGGGTCTCGGCCCGAAACGTCGCCCATTCCTTCTCTCCAAAAAGAAGTGATTTTTCAAATGGTGCCAATTACTAAGGGTGTGAATTATCTGATATTATGGCATTCTGGAGAGAAGGAATGGGTGACGTTTCACAGAGTGCTGGAGTAACTCAGTGGGTCAGGCAGCATCTGTGGAGAACATGGATAGGTGACGTTTCACAGAGTGCTGGAGTAACTCAGTGGGTCAGGCAGCATCTGTGGAGAACATGGATAGGTGACGTTTCACAGAGTGCTGGAGTAACTCAGCGGGTCAGGCAGCATCTGTGGGGAACATGGATAGGTTTTGGGTCGAGACCCTTCTTCAGATAAGTGATTGAGCTGCAGTAAGCTGCAGACACTGTTCACATCAGAAGATGCTTGGAAGCAAACACCAAGCTCGTTAATTCACTCACTGAAGCGATCAACGGAATGAGTTTCTCATTTGACACTCGCCAAATAAAATCCATGCGGTATGACTCTGTGACTGTGTTTCCAAGTCAGTCACGATGTGTTGCATGGGGCTAACTTCCAATTGCAGATCACGGTGGCGCAGCGGCAGAGTTGCTCCCCCACAGCACCGGAGATCCGGGTTCCTTCCCGACTACGGGTGCTGTTTGTACGTTCTCCCTGTGACCTGCGTGGGTTTTCTCCGAGATCTGCGGTTTCCTCCCACACTCCAAAGACGTGCAGTTTTGTAGGTTAATCGGCTTGATGGGCATATGGGACTACCTTAGATCGGCCACTGTGGGTGGGCACGGACGGGGCTGTTTCCATGTATGATTCTATAACTCTAACTGCATTGAACTTAACATCTGACCAGTTTAAATGGTAAATATACTAATTTTATTCTGGTCTGCTCTAGGTTTCAAAAACACGTGCATACTTACAGGATCTTACCCGATGAAGATGATTTTCTGGCCGTACAGGTAAGAGAAAAAGGACCCCCGTCCGTGTATGTGACCTATCCACGCTCTCCAGAGATGCTATCCATGTAGACACTAAGCACTGCAGATGCCGGTTTAAAAAGAAAAGACACAAAGTGCTGGAGTAATTCAGCATCTCTGGAGAACATGGATAGAGACGATGTTTTGGGTCGGGGCACTTCCTGTGGTGGATTGTGGTGGTTGGGGGAAGATGAGCAGCAGGACAAAGTCTGGCAAGTGATAGGTGGATACAGGTGAGGTGGACACAGGTGAGGTGGACGCAGGTGAGGTGGATACAGGTGAGGTGGATGCAGGTGAGGTGGATACAGGTGAGGTGGACACAGGTGAGGTGGACGCAGGTGAGGTGGATACAGGTGAGGTGGATGCAGGTGAGGTGGATGCAGGTGAGGTGGATACAGGTGAGGTGGATGCAGGTGAGGTGGATGCAGGTGAGGTGGATGCAGGTGAGGTGGATACAGGTGAGGTGGATACAGGTATTGACGTGCTTAGATTACAGACCAGTGACCTGCTGGACACTTACACAATGCACCTTGAGCAGAAACACAAAGTGTTTGAGGAACTCAGCGGGTCAGTCAACATCCATGAATGGAATGTTTTAAAGCCCTGTCCCACGGTACAAGTTCATTCTAAGAGCTCTCCCGAGTTTGCCCACGATTCGAACTCGGAGATTTACGGTAATGGCCGCTCGTCGGTACTCGGGGCTCTCGTGGACATTTTTCAACATGTTGAAAAATCTTCACGAGTCTTCCCGTGCTTACCTGCTGTTAGGAGATTTTATTAAAACATATAAGATTATTAAGGGTTTGGACACGCAAGAGGCAGGAAACATGCTCCCGATGTTGGGGGAGTCCAGAACCAGGGGCCACAGTTTCAGAATAAGGGGTAAGCCATTTAGAACGGAGACGAGGAAGCACTTTTTCACACAGAGTCTGTGGCGTTCTCTGGATACTTTCAAGATAGAGCTATTTAGGCTCTTAAAGATAGTGGAGTCAGGGGATATGGGGAGAAGGCAGGAAGGGGGTACTGATTGTGGATGATCAGCCATGATCACATTGAATGGCAGTGCTGGCTTGAAGGGCTGAATGGCCTACTCCTGCACCTGTTGTCTATTGTCTAAACTGAACTTTGTGTCTGTCATGGGTGTGTTATCGTCATGTTCACCTTGTGCTTTCCATTGAATCAGACATCGCAAGGGGTGCAGGTGAGGAGATTCAAAACCCTGAATGAGCTCATCACATCCTACTTGCAGCCAAACCAGGGCCTGGTCAGCACCCTGCTCTACGTGGTGGAGAGAGAGGACAAGAAGGAGACGGCAGAGGACAAGGATTACTCAGGTAACTTTGCAGTGGAAACAGCTATGTATACTCTGGTGACTGGCTGCTGTCTTTAGCCTGGCCACTGGTAATAGACAATAGGTGCAGGAATAGGCCATTCGGCCCTTCGAGCCAGCACCGCCATTCAATGTGATCATGGCTGATCATCCCCAATCAGTACCCCGTTCCTCCCTTCTCCCCATATCCCCTGACTCCGCTATCTTTAAGAGCCCTATCTAGCTCTCTCTTGAAAGTATCCAGAGAACCGCCCTCTGAGGCAGAGAATTCCACAGACTCACAACTCTCTGGGTGAAAAGGTGTTTCCTCATCTCCGTTCTAATGAATGGAGACTGATACCCATATATACTCATCCTGCCCAGCCCAGCCAGCACAGCAGGTAACCAGGCCATTTGGACCATCTCTACCATGCCAACCAAGTTGGCACACTGGGCTAGTCCCATTTGACCAATTCCCTCTAAACCCTCCATATCCATTTATCTCATCATCGTTGAAATCATTAGTGACGCAGTGGCGCTGGTTTCCGACGGGAACGGTGACGGACGCACCACACATCTCTTGTCCTCCAGTTCTTGCGGATTTCCGCCGCTGGAAGTCTAGGATGTTGGTGTGTGTGTGCGCTTTATCATCGTTCCTTACAATGCCACGTACGACAGTGATCGCAACTTCTACTGAAGTGTGGATGGCCGTTGGCTCGCTAGGAGCTCATTCGCCCTTTGACAGGTCTTGTTTTTGGTCCTGCTGGGGTTCCACAGCCCCCTCCTCACCTGGCAAACCAGGTGGGGGAGACGGTTTAGTCGCTGACTGTCCGACCATGGAGCAGGTAGCATGGGATTACATGGTACCCATGGCGGGGGGAACCCCCCCCCGACCTGGCCATGACCATATATCTGACCAAATGATTTTTGATAGTCATAATTGTACCCACCTCTATAGGTCATCTGGCATCTCATTCCAGATACGGACTACCCTCTGAATTAAAAAAAAATGCTCCTGATGTACCTCTTAAATGCCTGCCCTCATGTCATAAGCCTCTGGCTTCTACTTTTAGTGTCCTCTCCCCTGGACAAAAGACTGCAAGCATTGCTTGTCAATTCCAACGCCTTGCCAATTCCAATGCCTTGTCAATTCCAATGGCTTGTCAATTCCAATGCCTTGTCAATTCCAACGGCTTATCAATTCCAATGACCTCTGTTGTATTAACAGCAGCCTGTGTTCTCAAAGAGACAGTCCGCTGTCGGCAAAATCCATTATAAATAGATCTGTACCAAGGAGGGTTTACTGTATATTCTTTTTTCTTGCATTGACGGTTGCTTTGAATAGTACATGAATTGTCAATTGAACTTGTGATAAACATTACTGTTATTAACAAAGGAATGTATAAGTATATTTATGTATAAGTATATATAATGTATAAGTATACTTGAGGAGTATAAAGAATGTAAAAATAATCTTAAGAAAGAAATTAGAAAAGCTAAAAGAAGATATGAGGTTGCTTTGGCAAGTAAGGTGAAAGTAAACCCAAAGGGTTTCTACAGCTATATTAATAGCAAAAGGATAACGAGGGATAAAATTGGTCCATTAGAGAGTCAGAGTGGACAGCTATCTGCAGAGCCAAAAGAGATGGGGGAGATATTGAACAATTTATTTTCTTCGGTATTCACCAAGGAGAAGGATATTGAATTATGCGAGGTAACACGTAGAGTAGCTATGGAAACTATGAGGATCAAAGAGGAAGAAGTACTGACACTTTTGAAAAATATAAAAGTGGATAAGTCTCCAGGTCCTGACAGGATATTCCCTAGGACATTGAGGGAAGTTAGTGTAGAAATAGCAGGGCTATGACAGAAATATTTCAAATGTCATTAGAAACGGGAATGGAGCCGGAGGATTGGCGTACTGTGCATGTTGTTCCATTGTTTAAAAAGGGTTCTAAGAGTAAACCTAGCAATTATAGACCTGTTAGTTTGACTAAATTAATGGAAAGGATACTTAGAGATAATATATATAATCATCTGGATAAACAGGGTCTGATTAGGAACAGTCAACATGGATTTGTGCCTGGAAGGTCATGTTTGACTAATCTTCTTGAATTTTTTGAAAAGGTTACTAGGGAAATTGATGAGGGTAAAGCAGTGGATGGTGCCTATACGGACTTAAGTAAGGCCTTTGACAAGGTTCCACATGGAAGGTTGGTTAAGAAGGTTCAATTGTTGGGTATTAATAGTGGAATAGCAAGATGGATTCAACAGTGACTGAATGGGAGATACCAGAGAGTAATGGTGGATGACTGTTTGTCAGGTTGGAGGCCGATGACTATTGGGGTGCCTCAGGGATCTGTGTTGGGTCCACTGTTGTTTGTCCTATACATCAATGATCTGGATGATAATGTGGTAAATTGAATTAGTAAGTATGCAGATGGTACTAGGATTGGTGGTGTTGTGGATAATGAAGTAGATTTTCAAAGTCTACAGAGAGATTTAGGCCATTTAGAAGAGTGGGCTGAAAGATGGCAGATGGAGTTTAATGCTGATAAGTGTGAGGTGCTACATCTTGGCAGGACAAATCAAAATAGGACGTACATGGTAAATGGTAGGGAATTGAGGAATGCAGTTGAACAGAGGGATCTAGGAATAACTGTGCATAGTTCCCTGAAGGTGGAATCTCATGTAGATAGGGTGGTAAAGAAGGCTTTTGGTGTGCTGGCCTTTATAAATTAGAGCATTGAGTATAGAAGTTGGGATGTAATGTTAAAATTGTACAAGGCATTGGTGAGGCCAATTCTGGAGTATGGTGTACAATTTTGGTCGCCAAATTATAGGAAAGATGTCAACAAAGTAGAGAGAGTACAGAGGAGATTTACTAGAATGTTGCCTGGGTTTCCGAACTTATGTTACAGAGAAAGGTTGAACAAGTTAGGTCTTTATTCTTTGGAGCGCAGAAGGTTAAGGCGGGACTTGTAGAGGTCTTTAAAATTATGAGAGGGATAGACAGAGTTGACATGGATAAGCTTTTCCCATTGAGAGTAGGGAAGATTCAAACAAGAGGACATGATTTTAGAATTAAAGGACAAAAGTTTAGGGGTAACATGAGGGGGAACTTCTTTACTCAGAGAGTGATGGCTGTGTGGAATGAGCTTCCAGTGGACGTGGTGGAGGCAGGTTCGTTGGCATCATTTAAAAATAAATTGGATAGGTATATGGACGGGAAGGGAATGGAGGGGTATGGTCTGAGTGCAGGTAGATGGGACTAGGTGAGAGTAAGTGTTCGGCACGGACTAGAAGGGCCGAGATGGCCTGTTTCCGTGCTGTAATTGGTATATGGTTATATGGTTAATGTGCATTCTCACCAACGTCATATATGTACGACATTGTTCTTTCACCATGCGCCCATTCACAGTGGACGTTGTACCTTGTCGAGTTCCTGTCACTGGTTTCTCCTCTTGTAGATGGTGAAGATGACAAGCCGCCGCTGCCTCCGCGCTCTGCCTCCACCAGCTTCACGGGCAGCACCGGTCCCTGCCTCTCCCCCGTGGCACAGGACGGCACAGCTGAGAGGTAACTGCGGCCGAACCCACCCCGCGGGGACTGACTGACTGTGCACGTGAGGATGCCTCAGCACAGGGATGGCGATAGTTTAGTTATAGTCATAGAGCGTTGATCTAAGACCGCGAGAAATTGTGGATGCCAGCCGACAGCCAACAATGGACCATTGTGGGCTCTACCTTACCTTGATCCTTGATCAACGTCAGGGTTCAAGGAAAGCTTTCATTCATTCATCATTGTTACTTTTTTTATGCATATCTTAATTCTGAAGAAGGGTCCCGCCTCGAAACGTCACCCATTCCTTCTCTCCAGAGATGCTGCCTGTCCCGCTGAATTAGTCCAGCATTTAGTGTCTATCTTCGGTTTAAACCAGCGTCTGCAGTTCCTTCCTACAAACTTTAATTCATTTGTTCTATATCTCTCTACATATCACAAGATCTATAGCTCTTGTTTCCCTTTCCCCAGACTCTCAGTCCGAAGAAGTAAGTCGAACCAAAATGTCACCAATTCCTTTTCTCCAGAGATGCTGCCTGACCTGCTTTTGTGTCTACCAATCCCAGCATCTGCATGGATCAAATTAGGCCATTCAACCCATCGAGTCTATTCCGCCATTCATAGATACATTGACAATAGGCGCAGGAGTAGGCCATGCGGCCCTTCGAGCCAGCACCGCCATTCAATGCGATCATGGCTGATCATCCACAATCAGTACCCCGTCTCCCTATTCCCCTTGCTTCCGCTAGCCCTAAGAGCTAAATCTAACACTCTTTTGAATGCAACCAGTGAATCGCCCTCTGAGGCAGAGAATTCCACAGACTCACAACTCTCTGTGTGAAAAAGTGTTTCCTCATCTCAGTTCTAAATGGCTTAGCCCTTATTCTTAAACTGCGGCCCCTGGTTCTGGACTCCCCCAACATCGGGAACATGTTTCCTGTATCAAGCGTGTCCAATCCCTTAATAATTTTATATTTCCCCTCTCATCCTAAATTCCATTGAATGCAAGCCCAGTCGGGAACATGTTTCCTGCCTCTAGCGTGTCCAAACCCTTAATAACCTTATATGTTCAATAAGAGCCCCTCTCATCCTTCGAAACTCCAGAGTGTACAAGCCCAGTAGCTCCATTCTCTCAGCATATGACAGTCCCGCCATTTCAGGAATTAACCTGGTGAGCCTACGCTGCACTCCCTCAATAGTAACAATGTCCTTCAGTCATGGCTGATCTATCTTACCCTGTCAACCCCATTCTCCTGCCCTCTCCCCATAACCCCTTCACCCTATTGGCCCAATCCCCTGCCACGGTCACTCATTTATCTGGCTTCCCTCTGAATTAAAGACTTGTGTGCAGTTGCAGTGCAGTCTATTTTTGGGTAGACCAGCGTTACGTTCTGATGTTAAAAGGGGAAGAGCAGCTGTCCCTGAGGGCTGTGTGTTGCGTGGTTTAGCACGGATGGTGTATGACGAGTCTTGCTGCATTGAACAGGAAGCCCAGGGTTCAATCTCAATGGTGGACTAGGTCCACTGAACCTAGACTGCCATTCAATCATGGCTAGACAGAAAATGCTGAAGAAACATCTATGGGCAGCATCTATGGAGAGAAGGAAAAGGTGACGTTTCGGGTCGAGACCCTTCTTCAATCATGACTGATCTCTGCCTCCTAATCCCATTTTCCTCTCTTCTCCCCATAACCCTTGACACCTGTTCTAATCAAGAATCTGTCTATCTCTGCCTTAAAAATATCCACTGGCTTGGCCTCCACAGCCCTCTGTGGCAATGAGTTCCACAGCTGAACTACCTTCTAACTAAAGAAGTTCCTCCTCATCTCCTTTCTAAAAGAGCGCTCTTTAATTCTGAGGCTGTGACCTCTGGTTCAAAGACTCTCCCTCCAGTGGAAACATCCTCTCCACATCCACTCTTATCTATGCCTTTCATTATTCTGTAACTCCCAACGAGGTTCCCCCTCAACCATCTAAACTCCAGCGAGTACAGGCCCAGCGCCGACAAACGCTCATCATATGTTAACCCACTCACTCCTGGGATCATTGTCTGAAGAAGGGTCTCGACCCGAAACGTCGCCTACCTCCTTCGCTCCTTAGATGCTGCTGCACCCGCTGAGTTTCTCCAGCTTTTTGTGTAACCCATCATTCTTGTAAACCTCCTCTGGACCCTCTCCAGAGCCGGCACATCTTTCCTTGGATATGGGGCCCAAATTTGCTCACAATATTCCAAATGTGGCCTGACCAGCGCCTTATAGAGCCTCAGCGTTACATCCCTGTTTTTGTATACGAGCCCTCTGGTTATATATCATCACAGGTTATATCTATATGTCTGCAATTTGGCAACTAATAAAGGTTGATAAACCTTATAAACTGATAAACCTCCAAAGGTTCAAACTTGAGTTGTGATACTGCAGCTCAAAGTAACAACTTCTCCAGCAGTAAACTGTGCCCTTTGAAAGCAGTCATGCTTCACAGTGCGAAGATTGTAGATTCAGACCACACTCTGCAACACAAATGGGAGAAGTGTAGGAAGGAACTACAGACGCTGGTACATACTGAAGGTAGACGCTGGAGTGCTGGAGTAACTCAGCACGGAATCGGGCCTTTCAGCCCACCGAGTCCGTGCCTGCAAGAACATGAAGGCAGAGGGAGAAGAGGAATCTTGCTGCAAGTAAGAATCTGCTTTTTAAAGGACAAAGGATTTTAAAAAGTCGGTGGGAAGAAGTTAGAGCTGCATTTTCAGAGTGCTAACTGTGGAGGGGAGACATTAGAGTGAAGCAGGCGGATGTCCGCTGGGCTTAGCTGGAGATAGTTTGCAGCAGATAGAAGGGAAGGCAGACTAGCGGAGCGGCCTGTTGGGAGCTGCCGTGTGGAGGAAAATATGACGTTTCAGGGTCGAGACCCTTCTTCAGTCTGAAGAGAGTCTCGACCTGAAACGTCATCTATTCCTTCGCTCCATAGATGCTGCCTCGCTCGCTGAGGCAGAGAATTCCACTTTGAGGCAGAGAATCAGATACCAGACAAAAATAAAAATTTGAGTCCAACAGATAGAGCAAAGGGGAAGATACAGAGTGCAGGATATAGTTTCAGCATTATAACGCATCAGTTCCAGAGACAAAGTCCAATGTCCGCAATGGGGTAGAGGTGAATGGGACGGGACCCCAGCGTATGGAAGGATCATTCTGTACCTTCTGCTGGAAGTGACAAGGAGGATCTGACTGGGGTGGGACATGTCTTTATGTCGGCTGCTTTCCCAAGGCAGCGTGAAGTGTAGATGGAGTCGGTGGTGGGGAGTCTGGTCTGTGTGATGGCCTGGGCTACATCCATCCATAACTCTGCAATTTCTTGTGGTCTTGGGCAGCGCTGTTCCCAATCCAAGCTGTGATGCAACTCGACAGTGTGCTTCGGACAAAATGTGCAGGAAGGAACTGCAGATGCTGGTTAAAATCGAAGGTAGACACAAAATGCTGGAGTAACTCAGCGGGACAGTCTGAAGAAAGGTCTCGACCCAATCCTCTTCAGAGATGCTGCCTGTCCCGCTGAGTTACTCCAGCATTTTGTGTCTATCTGTAATGTGTCTGTTGAATTTGTAAGAGTCACTGGCGACCTGCTGAATCTCCTCAGTCTCATCAGGATGTGACATCAATGTAGTTGGTGCAGGACAGATCATTGTTAATATTCATGCCAAGGAACCTGAAACTCTCAAGCTCTTCTGCTTGTCCACTACAGAATTAATCGTGGATTCCTATGGCGTGGTATGGTTCTTTATTCTCACATGTACTGAGGTACAAAGACATTTGTTGTTGTATACAGTTCAATACAAGTATCATTATACGTAAGCAGCATTAATGGAGCGAAGGAATAAGTGACGTTTCGGGTTGAGACCCTTCTTCAGACTCGATCCGAAACATCACCTATTCCATTGCTTCATAGATGCTGCCTCACCCGCTGAGTTTCTCCAGCATTTTTGACTACCTTTGATTTTTCCAGCATCTGCAGTTCCTTCTTAAACTATACATAAGCACTTAGATACATCTTAGATCAGCATTTGGGATACAGTACTGGTGTGTAGCAGTAGTTCACTGAGACGGTCTACAGAATCGCCAGTTTGGGGGCCATTTCCAGGTCCCAGTTGTTGTAAGTGCAGGGATCTTGACCTGACCGTGAAGGTCTTTTGTCGTGCTGGCGTTGCAGGGTCGGCCTGGCCAAGCTTAGCTGTGGTGTCCTCCGCCACCGCTGTAGGCCGCGTGCGGTCCATGTACTGGGCGACATGGAGCGGCTCCCGGTCCGGCTGAGGCCCAGGCTGCTACAGGGCCTCCAGCAGCTCACTCCCCTATCCAGCCCGTTCACTCCCTCCCACAGCCAGTCCGCTTGCCCGCCCTCCGTCCGACTCCATCCACACTGGCGCGGGACCTGGATCTGTAGTCTCAGGTTGTATCTGTAGCAGGTTCTCCTTCCCCGGTCTGCCGCGGGCGTGCCGGGGCTCCGGGGTGGGTTCCCAGTCTGCTGAGCTGGGCCTTGCGGGGGTCTTCTCAGGAGTCTTCTGTCCGGCCCCCCGGCTTGCATGCAGTCCCCCCTCCTGAACCTGTTCTCTTGCCTCTCCGTACAGTGCCGCCAACGGAATGACCACCATGTCGCACGAGTACCTGAAGGCCAGCTATCCTTTGGACCTGGAGGCTGTCAAGGCCGGAGCCACCACCCTCCCACACCTCAACAAAGCATTGGTCACATCCTGCAAGAGGCTGAACAGGTAGGCTCGCTGTAACGGCTATACAACACACAGCCATACATCACAGCAACAGGCCTTGCGGCCTTGTGTCAAACATGGTGCCAGGTTAATCTCATCTCCACCTCACATAATCCACATCCCTCTGTCGCTCCATCACAGGACGGATGTAGAGGGTGAGGGCAGACGGGATAGAAGTGTAGGGAATCATGAGAGGCATTGGTGAGAGGTGACTTGATGGGCCGAAGGGCCTGTTTCCACGCTGCATCAACTAAACCAAACTATTTTAAAGCTAATACAACAGTGGTGGCTGGTCCCACAAGATTCACCCACGACACTTCAGTTTACGGTGGCGCAGCGGTAGAGTTGCTGCCTCACAGCGCCAGCGACCTGGGTTTGCTGTCTGTACGGAGTTTGCACGTTCTCCCCGTGACCTGCGTGGGTTTTCTCCGCGATCGTCGATTTCCTCCCGCACTCCTAAGGCGTACAGGTTTGTTGCAAAATTGGCTTGGTAAATGTAAAATTGTCCCCAGCATGCGTGGGGTAGTATTAATTTACGGGAATCACTACCTTTAAACTAAATTAAACTAAAATCATTAAGGTAGACTGTAAAACTCTTCTCAGTTTAGAAAAAATCTAAGTCAAGAGGGTATAGGTTTAAGGTGAGAGGGGCAAAGTTTAAAGGAGATGTACAAGGAAGGTTTTTTTTACACAGACGGTGGTGGGTGCCTGGAACGCGCTGCCAGGGGCGGATACGATAGTGGTGTTTCAGAGGCACATGGATATGCAGGGATGTGGATCTGCATGTGAAGGCAGATAAGAATTGGCATCATGTTCGGTATAGACATTGTGGGCCGAAGGGTCTCCTTGTGCTGTACTGTGTTGTTAAAGGAACTTGGGTCTGCTGCCCTCCAAAAAATAAAGACACATTGCTGGAGTAACTCAGCGGGTCAGGCAGCATCTGTGGAAAACAATTAGACAGGCACATGGATAGGACAGGTTTAGAGGGATATGGACCAAAAGCAGCCAGGTGGGGCTAGTGTAGATGGGGCATGTTGGCCGGTGTGGGTAGGTTGGGCTGAAGGGCCTGTTTCCATGCTGGATCACTCTATGACTGACCCATATGGATTGTTGACGTTTCTGGTCGGGACCCATCTTCCAGCTCAAGATTATTTGCATTTATAATGAGAGCAGAAAGGGTGCAGTATGGATGCACTTGCCTGGAATCAAGTTCTCTCCTCTCCTCCTCCTCTCCTCCCCTCTCCCCTTTCCTCTGCTCTCCTCTCCTTCCCTCTCCTCCACTATCTCCTCCTCCTCTTTTCTCCTCTCCTCTCCTCCCCCCCTCCCCTCTCCTCTCCTCTCCTCTCCTCCTCTCTCTTCTCCTCCACTCTCCTCTCCTCTCCTCTCCTCCCCTCTCATCACCTCTCCCCTCCCCTCTCCTCTCCTCTCCTCTCCTCCCCCCCTCTCTCTCCCCACTCCTCCACTCTGGCCTCTCCCCTCTCCTCCCCTCTCCTCCCCTCTCCTCCCCTCTCCTCTCCTCCCCTCTCCTCCCCTCTCCTCTCCCCCCTCCTCTCCTCTCCCCTCCTCCTCTCCCCTCCTCCTCTCCTCTCCCCTCCTCCTCTCCCCTCCTCCTCTCCCCTCCCCTCCTCTCCCCTCCTCCTCTCCTCTACCTCCCCCCCTCTCTCTCCCCACTCCTCCCCTCTGGCCTCTCCCCTCTCCTCTCTTCTCCTCTCCTCCCCTCTCCTCTCCTCTCCTCCCCTCTCCTCTCCTCCCCTCTCCTCTCCTCTCCTCTCCCCTCCTCTCTCCTCTCCCCTCCTCCTCTCCTCTCCTCCCTCCCCTCCCCGCTGAGTTACTCCAGCATTTTGTGCCTATCAAGATGTATCTGCGTGTTCCCCTTGCCATGGGCCGGCTGCCTGCTTGAACGGACCAGGAGAGGTGCGGAGAAAAGCTCCAGTGTTTTCCAGCTCGGCCACAGGCTGCCGAGAGGAAGTGATTCATGTGTTGTTGCAGCTGCAGACCGCGGGAGGACAGACTCGGAGTACAGAGCCCCTCTTCTCCACCGACCAACCCCTCTCTCCCTCCTTGTGTTTCTTGGCCTGGAAGGAACGGCGACTTGGTACAGTCGCCTGGGTTCAGCTGTCAACAGAACTGCCGCGGCTGTCTCTACGTTGCCTCTGTCTCCACTCTCTGCGTGCTCACCGTGTCTGAGTTAACATATGACGAGCATTTTAAGACAGCACTGGGCCTGTACGCGCTGGACTTTAGAAGGATGAGGGGGGACCTCATTGAAACTTACCGAAAAATGGAAGGAGTGGTTGTGGAGAGGATGTTTCCACCAAAGATCCTATATCGAGCAAGATAACCCACTCGACGAAAAACACGTAGTACGGTCATGGGCTGATTCGCGGGGAATTTTCGGCCCCATTTCTGTAACCGGCTTCCGTCTCCACACCAAAGATCCCGTCACAGCGGAGCAAAGATACTAGTGCGGAGACGGAAACCGGTTACGGAAACATCCTCGGAAAAAAAAGTTATTTGGTAAAAATCTTCTCCTCATTTTCAGAATTTTAATTTATTAACACAAACTGTTCCCCCGCAACGTTGATTACACTGCGGGCCGGGTCGGGTCGGGTCACGGTCTATCTCGCTCCACTATAGGACCTTTGGTTTCAACTAGTGGGACAGTCTAGGACTAGAGGGCACAGCCTCAGAATAAAAGTTTATTTAGGTAGGGGATGAGGAGGAATTTCTTTAGCCGTAGGGTGGTGAATCTGTGGAATTCATTGCCGCAGACGGCTGTGGAGGCCAAGTCAGTGGATATTGTTGAGGTGGAGATTGACCAATGCTTGTCAGGATGTCAGGGGTTATGGGGAGAAGGCAGGAGAATGGGGTTGAGAGGGAGAGATTGAACGGCGGAGTAGACCGGTGGGCCGAATGGCCTAAT
>OY740786.1:1668458-1748458 GCA_963514005.1 Raja brachyura
GATCGTGATGTTTAAGAGGCTTTTGGACAGGAGCGTGGATATGCAGGGAATGGAGGGATACGGATCACGTGCAGGCAGAGGGGATTAGTTTAACTTAGCATCGAGTACAGGCACGGACATTGTGGGCCGAAGGGCCTGTTCTTAGAGACTCTCTAATAGAGAATCACCGTGGAAACAGGCCCTTCGGCCCAACTTGCCCACTACCAGCGGAAATACCACCATCTACACTAGTCACACCTGCCCCGTAACTCTCTAAACCTGCCCTATCCATGTACCTGTCCAAATGTTTCTTAAACACTGCGATAGTCCCAGTCTCAACTACCTTCTCTGGCAGGCTCGTTCCATACACCCACCACCCTCTGTGTGAAAAAGTTACCCCTCAGATTCCTATTACATCTTCCCCCCCCCCCCCCCTCCTCACCTTAAACCCATGTCCTCTGCTCCTCGATTCCCCTACTCTGGTCAAGAACTCTTCCTGATCTCATAAATTAATCAGTGATAGGAGTAGAATTAGGCCATTCGGCCCGTCAAGTCTACTCCCCCATTCAATCATGGCTGATCTTTCCCCCTCTCCCCTCCCAACCCCATTCTCCTTCCTTCTCCCCTTAACCCCTGATCTATTCCTCTCGTGATTCAGTTAGAGGGACGAGACAGGTGAATCTGTGGAATTCTTTGCCACAGAGGGCTGCGGGGGCCAAGTCAGTGGATATTTTTAAGGCAGAGCTGGACGAATTCTCGATTAGAACGGGTGTCAAGGGTTATGGGGAGAAGGCAGGAGAATGGGGTTAGGATCAGCCATGATTGAACGGCGGAGTAGACTCGATGGGCCGAATGGCCTAATACTACCCCTATAACTTGAGAGCTTGTTGGATTCTGCAACCTCGTTGTCCTCGTGTTAGGCCGTTGGATGTTCTATGTCTGAAACAACAAGCAAAGAACGTAGAAAAAAATAGGAGCAGGAGCAGACCATTCGGCCCTTCGAGCCAGCACGGAGATGAGCAAACACTTTTTCACACAAGAGAGTGGTGAATCTGTGGAATTCTCTGCTACAGAGGGTAGTTGAGGCCAGTTCATTGGCTGTATTTAAGAGGGAGTTAGATGTGGCCCTTGTGGCTAAAGGGATCAGAGGGTATGGAGAGAAGGCAGGTACGGGATACTGAGTTGGATGATCAGCCATGATCATATTGAATGGCGGTGCAGGCTCGAAGGGCCGAATGGCCTACTCCTGCTCCTATTGTCTGTGCTTCTATTCCCTTTGCCCCTAAGAGCTGAACCTCTCTCTTCCAAACAGCTAACAATGGCCTATTTAAGAAGGAACTGCAGATGCTGGAAAATCGAAGGTGGACAAAAATGCTGGAGAAACTCAGCGGGTGAGGCAGCATCTGTGGAGCGAAGGAGATGGGTGAATGGTCTCGACCCCAAACGTCACCTTTTTCCTTTGCTCCATGGATTCTCCAGCATTTTTGTCTGCCCTCTCTTCTATGCCTGTGTCCTTGGCCCATGTGTTTACTAGCTGGTCTAAGCTGCCAATGGCCGTGAATTGTTGGCAGTGTGCGTGTGTGGGTGCGTGTGGGTGCGTGTGGGTGCGTGTGTGTGTGGGGGTGTGTATGTGTGTGTGTGTGTGCGTGTGTGTGTGGGTGTGTGTGTGTGTGTGTGTGTGTGGGTGTGCGCGCGTGTTCGTGTGAGTTTGTGTGTGTGGGTGTGCGCGCATGTTTGTGTGCATGTGTGTGTGTTCGCGTGTGTGCTTGTGTTTGTGCGTGTGTGCGTGTGGGTGTGTGTGTGTGTGTGGGTGTGCGCGCGTGTTCGTGTGAGTTTGTGTGTGTGTATGCGCGCATGTTCGTGTGCATGTGTGTGTGTGCGCGTGTGTGCTTGTGTTTGTGCGTGTGTGCGTGTGGGTGTGTGTGTGCGCGCGTGTGTTCGTGTGTGTGCGCGCGCGTGTTCGTGTGTGTGCGCGTGTTCGTGCGTGTGCGTGTGCATGTGCGCGTTTGTGCGTGTGCGCGTGTGGGCGTGTGTGTGCGCGTGTGTGTTTGTGTGTGTGTTTGTGCGTGTGTGTTCGTGCGTGTATTCGTGCGTGTGCGTGTGTGTGTTCGTGCGTTTTGGCGTGTGCGCACGCGCGCGTGTGTTCGTGTGTGTGTTTGTGCGTGTGCGCGTGTGTTTGTGCGTGTGTTTGTGCGTGCGTGTTCGTGCGCGTGTGTGTGCGCGTGTGTTCGTGCGTGTGTGCGAGTGTGCGTGTGCGTGCGTGTGTGCGCGTGTGTGAGGAGGAAGTGTTGGCTGGTGACGATCCATGGCAGTAAGGGTCATTGTATAATTGTATGCTGTCGCTGCTTATTCACGGTGTGGCTTACAGAACGCGGCGTTGTACAGACTCGCTTGTCTGCTCGGGGCGAGGGTTAATAACTCGCTGAGTGGAAGCACAGGTTTTTCATGACGGCATGAAATCCACCCTGTGTCACGACACAAAGGCACCGCCGCGATGCTCGCTGGAGTTGATCGCGAAGACACACACCAAAATGCTGGAGTAACTCAGCGGGTCAGGCAGCATCTCTGGAGAGAAGGAATGGGTGACGTTTCGGGTCAATGGACAATAGACAATAGACAACAGGTGCAGGAGTCGGCCATTTGGCCCTTCGGCCCTTCACCGCCATTCAATGTGATCATGGCTGATCATCCACAATCAGTACCCCGTTCCTGCCTTCTCCCCATATCCCCTGACTCCGCTATCTTTAAGGGCCCTATCTAGCTCTCTCTTGAAAGTATCCAGAGAACCGGCCTCCACCGCCCTCTGAGGCAGAGAATTCCACAGACTCACAACTCTCTGGGTGGAAACGTGTTTCCTCGTCTCCGTTCTAAATGGCTTACCCCTTATTCTTAACCCTTCATCGAGACCCTTCTTCAGACTGAGAGTCGGGGAGAGGGAGACGAGAGATATAGACGGTAATGTGGAGAGATGTAGAACAAATGGATGAAAGATATGCACAAAAGTAACGATGATAAAGGAAACAGGCCACTGTCTGAAGAAGGGTCCCGAAACGTCACCTATTCCTTCGCTCCATAGATGCTGCCTCACCCGCTGAGTTTCTCCAGCATTTTTGTCTGCCTTCCATTTTTCCAGCATCTGCAGTTCCTTCTTAAACAGGCCATTGTTCGCTGTTTGTTGGGTGAAAGGAGAAGCTGGTGCGACTTGGGTGGGGGAGGGATGGAGGGAGAGGGAATGCCGGGACTACCTGAAGTTAGAGAAGTCAATGTTCACACCGCTGGGGTGTAAACTACCCAAGTGAAATATGAGGCGCTGCTCCTCCAATTTGCGCTGGGCCTCTCTCTGACAGTGGAGGAGGCCCAGGACAGAAAGGTCGGTGTGGGAATGGGAGGGGGAGTTGAAGTGTTTGGCCAACGGGAGGTCAGGTCGGTTGAGGCGGACTGAGCGGAGGCGTTCAGCGAAACGATCGCCCAGCCTGCGTGCATTAGGGTAAAGGCGTGTACCGAGGTACAGTGAAAAGCTCTTGTTGCGTGCTAACCACTCAGAGGAAACAACAGCTAACAAGTTGAGTTACTCCAGCATTTTGTGTTTATGTAAATGGTGGCAGATTAGGAAAAGGGGAGATGCAACGAGACCTGGGTGTCATGGTACACCAGTCATTGATAGTAGGCATGCAGGTGCAGCAGGCAGTGAAGAAAGCGAATGGTATGTTGGCCTTCACAGCAAAAGGATTTGAGTATAGGAGCAGGGCGGTTCTACTTCAGTTGTATAGGGTCTTGGTGAGGCCACACCTGGAGTATTGCGTACAGTTCTGGTCTCCTAAACTGAGGAAAGACATTCTTGCCATAGAGGGAGTACAGAGAAGGTTCACCAGACTGATTCCTGGGATTGCAGGACTTCCATATGAAGAAAGACTGGATAGACTCGGCTTGTACTCGCTGGAATTTAGAAGATTGAGGGGGGATCTTATAGAAACGTACAAAATTCTTAAGCGGTTGGACAGGCTAGATGCTGGAAGATTGTTCCCGATGTTGGGGAAGTCCAGAACAAGGGGTCACAGTTTAAGGATAAGGGGGAAATCTTTTAGGACTGAGATGAGAAAATCATTTATCACACAGAGAGTGGTGAATCTGTGGAATTCTCTGCCACAGAAGGTAGTTGAGGCCAGTTCATTGGCTATATTTAAGAGGGAGCTAGATGTGGCCCTTGTGGCTAAAGGGATCAGGGGGTATGGGGAGAAGGCAGGTACGGGATACTGAGTTGGATGATCAGCCATGATCATATTGAATGGCGGTGCAGGCTCGAAGGGCCGAATGGCCTCCTCCTGCACCTATTGTCTATGTTTCTATTTTTGGTTTGAACCAGCATCTGCAGTTGCTTCCTACACAATGCGGAGCTGGTGTTCGCGTCAGCAGGGCAGGGGTTAACAGCATCATCGCAAATGTTATTCCGATGCTTCATTGAGGATGAGCCAAAGAGATCGACGGCATGTGGATTTAGGCCAGAGGAAAACGAACGATGATTGTGGGCAGTTTTGGGCCCCGTATCTCAGGAAGGATGTGCTGGCCATAAGGTCATAAGCGGCAGGAGTAGAATATGGCCATTCGGCTCATCAAGTCCACTGCCGTTCAATCATGGCTGATCTATCTCTCCCTCCTAACCCCATTCTCCTGCCTTCTCCCCATAACCACTGACACCCGCACTAATCAAGAATCTATCTATCTCTCCCTTAAAAATATCCATTGGCTCCCATCTACCTGATTGGTCACCCTCGGACTATCTTTCCTCGGACTTTGCCGGCTTTACCTTGCACTAAACGTTATTCCCTTTATCCTGTATCTGTGCACTGTGGACGGCTCGATTGTAATCGTGTATTGTCTTTCCGCTGACTGGTTAGCGCGCAACAACAGCTTTTCACTGTACCTCGGTACACGTGACAATAGATTCAACATACTCTGTATGTACCCACATAAACACACACACACACACGCACGCACACCCACATAAACACACACACACACACACACACACACACACACACACACACACACACACACACAGACACAGACACAGACACACACACACACAGACACACACACACAGACACACACACACACACACACAGAGAAACCTGCGCGCACACACACACACACAGACATAAACACACACACACACACACACACACACACACACACACACACACACATAAACGCACACACACACACACACACACACACACACACACACACACATAAACGCACACACACACACACGCACACACAAACACACACACACACACACACACACGCACACACACACACACACACACACACACACACACAGACATAAACGCACAGACACACACACAGACATAAACGCACACAGACAAACACACACACACACACACACACACACATAAACACACACACACACACACACACACACACACACACACACACACACACACACACACACACACACAGAATCACACACACACACACACACACATAAACACACACACACAAACACACACACACACATAAACACACACACACACACACATAAACACACACACACACATATAAACACACACACACACACACATAAACACACACACACACACATAAACACACACACACACACACACACACACACAGAACCACACACACATAAGCACACACACACAGAACCACACACACACACACACACAGACAGACACACACACGGACAGACACACACACACATGGACACGTAAACACACAAACACCTGTCTGGCGTGTGTTGTGAGCAGTGTGGAAGGGGCTGCTTTAGACAAGGGCCGCGTCAACAGCACCAGATAGCAGGTGTAATATTGACATGTTTAAATATCAGGAAACAAAGCCTGCAATAAGGATATTGGAGCGGTGTTGTGGTGTGGAGTGCCTCTTCAAACTGCTTCAGATAAGGACGCAAGCCTCTCGCTGGCAGCCAGCCAAATTCCAGGGTAGAATGGACATGCCATCTTTAACCATTTGTTGACCATTCTCTCCCATAAACTCCCCACCTGAGAAGGTGGTTGGGGGGGGGGGGGGGGGGGGGAGTGAGCTGCAGGGAGAGGTTGAGCAGGCTAGGATGTTTAGTCTGACGAAGGGCCTCGACCCGAAACGTCGCCTATCTCCTTCGCTCCTTAGATGCTGCTGCACCCGCTGAGTTTCTCCAGCCTTTTGTGTACCCTGGGATGTTTAGTATATTGTCACGAGCATTGTGCTAACCAGTCAGCAGAAAGACAATACGTGATTACAATCCAGCCATTCACAGTGTACACATAGATACATGATAAGGGAATAACGTTTAGTGCAAGATAATCCCTTATAGAAGGCAGCACAATAGACACTAGGTGCAGGAGGAGGCCATTCGGCCCTTCGAGCCAGCACCGCCAGTCACTGTGATCATGGCTGATCATCCCCAATCAGTACCCCGTTCCTGCCTTCTCCCCATATCCCCTGACTCCGCTATCGTTAAGAGCCCTATCTAGCTCTCTCTTGAAAGCATCCAGAGAACCGGCCTCCACCGCCCTCTGAGGCAGAGAATTCCACAGACTCACAACTCTCTGGGTGAAAAAGTGTTTTCTCGTCTCCATTCTAAATGGCTTAACCCTTATTATTAAACTGTGGCCCCTGGTTCTGGACACAGTGGCGCAGCGGTAGAGTTGCTGCCTCACAGCGCCAGAGACCCGGGTTCGATCCCGACCACGGGCGCTGTCTGTACGGAGTTTGCACGTTCTCCCCGTGACCCGCGTGGGTTTTCTCCGGGTGCTCCGGTTTCCTCCCACACTCCAAACGCGCCGGTTTACTGGCTTTGGTATAAATTCAAATTGTCTCTGGTGTGTGTGGGGTAGTGCACGTGTGCGGGCATCGCTGGTTGGCGCCGACTCGGTGCTTCCACACTGTTTGTCTAAAAACAGTGGGCGCAGCGGTAGAGTTGCAGCTTTACAGCGAACGCAGCGCCGGAGACCCGGGTTCGATCCCGACTACGGGTGCTGTCTGTACGGAGTTTGCACGTTCTCCCCGTGAGCCGCGTGGGTTTTCTCCGGGATCTTCCACACTCCAAAAACGTGCAGGTTTGCAGGTTAATTGGTTTGGTAGAAGTAAAAATTGTCCCTAATGTGTGTGAGTAGGATAGAGTTAAGGGCCTGTCCCACTCGGTGATTTTTTCGAAGACCGCCGGCCGGCATCATTGACGACGTATCTGGTCGCCGGAAAATTCGCGGCGTGATGACGTGTTGGCGCGCGGCGTTTTTTTCCGAGTGTCGCAACGTTTATTTTTGTCGACGCCGGATTTTGAAACGTTGGAAATCTTTTGGCGACACTGATGTGACGCTGGCTGGACGGGGATGGCTGGTCGGCACGGACCCGGTGGGCCGAAGGGCCTGTTTTTCCCGTGCTGTACCTCCAAACCGAAACTAGAAAACTGAAAGGAAAAAAACGAAAAAGCAGCCTCCGCTTGCGTTTGCCTCCCAGCCTCCCTCACCCGCCCCTGCTGCACAGTCAACACTGATGCCTGATTAATAGCTGCCATCCCACACACCCATGTTACAATGAATAAAAATCACATAACACAAGGCAATGCGCAGTAATTCGATCTCGCAGCTACTGCTCCAAGCGCGCATCGTGCAGGCAGAGACAGGGAGCGATACAGCGTGGCAACAAGCCCCTTCGACCCAGCTTGCCCATGCCAGCCACCTAGAGTCCCACCTGCCCGCCATGTATTGGCCCACATCCCTCAGTCCACCTAAACCTACCTGATCTCCCGGCTGCCAAGCACTTCGAATGTTGGGGAGGTCCAGGACAAGGGGTCACAGCTTAAGGATAAGGGGGAAATCCTTTAGGACCGAGATGAGAAGGACTTTTTCCACACAGAGAGTGGTGGCTCTCTGGAACTCTCTGCCACAGAGGGTAGTTGAGGCCAGTTCATTGGCTATATTTAAGAGGGAGTTAGATGTGGCCCTTGTGGCTAAAGGGATCAGGGGGTATGGAGAGAAGGCAGGTACGGGATACTGAGTTGGATGATCAGCCATGATCATATTGAATGGCGGTGCAGGCTCGAAGGGCCGAATGGCCTACTCCTGCACCTAATTTCTATGTTTCTATGTTTCTATGATCTTTCTGTCCAGGGCCTCCACCATTGTCAGAGTGAGGCCCAGCGCAAATTAATGAGCAGCACCTCATATTTCACTTGGGCAGCTTACACCCCAGCGGTATGAATACTGATTCCTCTAACTACAGGTAGCCCTATAACCATATAACCATATAACAATTACAGCACGGAAACAGGCCTTCTCGGCCCTTCCAGTCCGTCTTTCTGGTCGCCGCTGGATCTTGTAATGTTCAAAACTTTTGGGAGACAGTTGGTTTGACGCCAACGAGCGTAGCTTTACCTCTCCTGACGTAGGTGCTGTCCCAGCTTGTTGCCAGACAATAGACAATAGGTGCAGGAGGAGGCCATTCGGCCCTTCGAGCCAGCACTGCCATTCAATGTGATTATACAACCATATAACAATTACAGCACGGAAACAGGCCTTCTCGGCCCTTCCAGTCCGTGCCGACCATTTATTTTCCTCTAGTCCCATCTACCTGCACTCAGACCATACCCCTCCATTCCCTTCCCGTCCATATACCTATCCACTTTACTTTTAAATGTTAAAATCGATCCTGCCTCCACCACTTCTGCAGGAAGATCATTCCACACAGCCACCACTCTCTGAGTAAGGAAGTTCCCCCTCATGTTACCTTTCTGTCCCTTAATTCTCATGTCATGCCCTCTTGTTTGAACCTTCCCTACCCTCAATGGGAAAAGCTTATCCACGTCAACTCTGTCTATCCCTTTCATCATTTTAAGGACCTCAATCAAGTCCCCCTTAACCTTCTGCGCTCCAAAGAATAAAGGCCTAACTTGTTCCACCTTTCTCTGTAACTTAGTTGCTGGAACCCAGGCTCCCCATAAATCCCTGACACCCCATAATCCCTGACACCCGTACTGATCAAGAATCTATCTATCCCTGCCTTAAAAATATCCACTGACTTGTGGCCTCCACAGCCGTCTGTGGCAAAGAATTCCACAGATTTACCACCCTCTGACTAAAGAAATTCCTTCTTCATGGCGGTCACGGTGGTTCAGAGGTAGAGTTGCTGCCTCACAGCACCAGAAACCCGGGTTCGATCCCGACTACGGGCGCTGTCTGTACGGAGTTTGCACGTTCTCCCCGTGACCTGCGTGGGTTTTCTCCGAGATGTTCGGTTTCCTCCCACACTCCAAAGATGTGCGGGTTTGTAGGTTAATCAGCTTGGTGTCAATGTAAACATTGGATGGAACGAGCTGCCAGAGGAGGTAGTTGAGGCCTGGACTATCCAAACATTTAAGAAACAGTTAGACAGGTACATGGATAGGACAGGTCTGGAGGGACACAAAAATGCTGGAGTAACTCAGCGGGACAGGCGACATCTCTGGAGAGAGGGAATGGGTGACGATTGGGGTCGAGACCCTTCTTAAGACTGAGAGTCAGGGGAGAGGGAGACGAGAGATATAGACGGTGATGTGGAGAGATAAAGAACTAATGAATGAAAGATCTGCACAAAAGTAACGATGATAAAGGAAACAGGCCGTTGTTCGCTGTTTGTTGAGTGAGAACGAGAAGCTGGTGCGACTTGGGTGGGGGAGGGATGGAGGGAGAGGGAATGCTGGGGCTATGCCAGGGATTGAGGTCTTTAAAATGACGAGAGGGATAGACATTCTTGCCATAGAGGGGGTACAGAGAAAGTTCACCAGACTGATTCCTGGGATGTCAGGACTTCCATACGAGGAAAGACTGGATAGACTCGGCTTGTACTCGCTGGAATTTAGAAGATTGAGGGGGGATCTTATAGAAACTTACAAAATTCTTAAGGGGTTGGACAAGCTAGATGCTGGAAGATTGTTCCCGATGTTGGGGGAGTCCAGAACAAGGGGTCACAGTTTAAGGACAAGGGGCAATTCCTTTAGGACCGAGATGAGGAAAACATTCTTTACACAGAGAGTGGTGAGTCTCTGGAATTCTCTGCCACAGAAGGTAGTTGAGGCCAGTTCATTGGCTATATTTAAGAGGGCGTTAGATGTGGCACTTGTGGCTAAAGGGATCAGGGGGTATGGAGAGAAGGCAGGTACGGGATACTGAGTTGGATGATCAGCCATGATCACGTTGAATGGCGGTGCAGGCTCGAAGGGCCGAATGGCCTCTACTCCTGCACCTATTTTTCTATGTTTCTATGTTTACCTCTCCCTCAGCCCTCGGGCTCCTCCTTTTTCCTTTCTTCCCCCCGCCTTCCCCCCACCCCCCATCAGTCTGAAGAAGGGTTTCGGCCAGAAACGTCGCCTATCTCCTTCGCTCCTTAGATGCTGCTGCACCCGCTGAGTTTCTCCAGCTTTTTGTGTAACCTCGATTTTCCAGCATCTGCAGTTCCTTCTATAACACAGTGTGGGTCTATCTCCAATGCTGGGAGTGTGGATAATAGGTGCAGGAGAGCAGGCCATTGGGCCCGTCTGAGCCAGCACCGCCATTCACTGTGATTGTGGCTGAACGGTGTGTTTGGAGCCTGGGATTTTTTTAGAACCTGCCTGGACTCGAGTTGGCCACTTCTGCAGCTCCTTCAGACAGGTTCTCACATGCTCGCCTCTTGGATGAGCTCGGAGACTCCCTGAGCTGCTGGCCAGGCTACGTATGGAACATTGGGAAAACAGACAAATAATAGACAATAGACAATAGGTGCAGGAGTAGGCCATTCGGCCCTTCGAGCCTGCACCGCCATTCATTATGATCATGGCTGATCATCCAACTCAGTGTCCCGTACCTGCCTTCTCTCCATACCCTCTGATCCCTTTAGCCACAAGGGCCACATCTAACTCCCTCTTAAATATAGCCAATGAACTGGCCTCAACTACCCTCTGTGGCAGAGAGTTCCAGAGACCCACCACTCTCTGTGTGAAAAGGAATTGGGGTAGAATCGGGCCATTCGGCCCATCGAGTCTACCTCGCCATTCAACCATGGCTTGGACTATCTCCCTCCTAACCCCCATTCTCCTGCCTTCTCCCCGTAACCTCTGACACCCCGTACTGATCAAGAATCTATCTGTGCCTTAGATACACACACTGACTTGTTGGTGGCCTGTTGCTACCATCCTGTCCCCTGAGGGTAGTGGGATGTGGTGGAGTACAGGCTGAGTGAGTGATGGTAATTATATTGGCTGCTGGCTGGGATGAGTCACACTGCGGAGAGATCCGCATCACTGCTGGAGCGTTGCACTCAGCAGCTGTCTAACGCAAGCGGGCAGATAAGCTGCAATAAAAACACCCCCTGTAAAACAAATATCACCGCACAAAATGCTGGAGTAACTCAGCGGGTCAGGCAGCATCTGTGGGGAACATGGATAGGTGACGTTTCACAGAGTGCTGGAGTAACTCAGCGGGTCTTAGAAACATAGAAATTAGGTGCAGGAGTAGGCCATTCGGCCCTTTGGGTCTGCACCGCCATTCAATATGATCATGGCTGATCATCCAACTCAGTATCCCGTACCTGCCTTCTCTCCATACCCTCTGATCCCTTTAGCCACAAGGGCCACATCTAACTCCCTCTTAAATATAGCCAATGAACTGGCCTCCTCTGTGGCAGAGAGTTCCAGAGACCCACCACTCTGTGAAAAAAGTCCTTCTCATCTCGGTTCTAAAGGATTTCCCCCTTATCCTTAAGCTGTGACCCCTTGTCCTGGACCTCCCCAATATCGGGAACAATCTTCCTGCATCTAGCCTGTCCAACCCCTTAAGACAGGTCAGGCAGCATCTGTGGAGAACATGGATAGGTGACGTTTCACAGAGTGCTGGAGTAACTCAGCGGGTCAGGCAGCATCTGTGGAGAACATGGATAGGTGACGTTTCACAGAGTGCTGGAGTAACTCAGCGGGTCAGGCAGCATCTGTGGAGAACATGGATAGGTGACGTTTCACAGAGTGCTGGAGTAACTCAGCGGGTCGGGCAGCATCTGTGAAGGGAAGGAATGGGTGACGTTTCGGCTCGAGACCCTTCGGGTCTCGGCCCGAAACGTCGCCCATTCCTTCTCTCCAAAAAGAAGTGATTTTTCAAATGGTGCCAATTACTAAGGGTGCGAATTATCTGATATTATGGCATTCTGGAGAGAAGGGATGGGTGACGTTTCGGGTTGAGACCCTTCTTCTCTGCACCCACTGTCATCCTGTTGAGTTTCACTGTCGTTACAACTCGTTACCACCTACCCCACAGCCAACAATGGACCCTTGTGGGCTCCACCTTGATCATCGTTTTTTTTTTGTTGCATATCTTTCATTGATTTTTCCTCTGTGCTATGTATATATATCTCTCGTTTCTCCCACCCCCGACTCTCAGTCTAAAGAAGGGTGTCGATGCGAAACGTCACCCGTTAGTTCTCTCCAGAGATGCTGCCTGTCCCGCTGAGTTACTCCAGCACTCTGTGTTGTCCGACTAGTTCCACTTTCCTCTGGATTAAATTGTACTGATTGTGAACCTCGTTGTCACCTTCCCCTCAGCTGACCATGAATCATCCCACATTTTTCTTGACCAGCTTCCCCTTTGATTCCTCCTTTTCACACCCCACCCTTCCATATCTCTGTGTCTCCCTCTCCCCTGACGCTCAGTCTGAAGAAGGGTCTCGACCCGAAACGTTACCCGTTTCTTCTCTCCAGAGATGCTGCCCGTCCCGCTGAGTTACTCCAGCAATTCTGTGCAAACCAGCATCTGCAGTTCCTTCTTAAGCAAATAACTGGGGCGGGCCCACGCACACACACACACACACACACACACACACACACAGGGCAAATAGTGGAAGATAACGCCAGTAAAGTCCGATCAAAGATAGTCCAAGGGGCTTGAATGGCGTAGGTGGCAGCTCAGGAGAGCTCTCACTCGACCTGAAACGTCACCGATTCCTTCTCTCCAGAGATGCTGCCCGTCCTGCTGAGTTACTCCAGCACTTTGTGTCTATCTTCGGTTTAAACCAGCACCTGCAGTTCCTTCTTACGCTCTTATCAGAGGAGATTAGTTTAACTTGACGTCATGTTGGACACACACGGACATTGTGGGCCGAAGGGCCTGCTCCCATAAAGTTGTGGTGGGATGATTCAGTTTGAAGGCGGGTTCTTGACCCGAAACGTCACCCATTCCTTCTCCACAGAAATGCCGCCGGTCCCGGTGAGTAAAAGGCCTGTCCCACCAGCATGCAACTCTATGCGATGAGCGCGACCTAACGTGGTTGCTTGAGCCGTCCGGCGTCGCGGGGCCGGTCCCACTTCGATCGCCGGAGCCGTGCGGAATTGTGCGGAGTTCGTCCCGACATCGCGCGGGGCTCCGAAAAACTGACTATTTTCAAAAATTCCGCGCGGCAACGGCTTGTCGGCTCGCAGTCGCCTCGACGCATGGAGTCGGATGCTGGTGGGACAGGCCCTTTACTCCGGCGTTTTGTGTCTGTCTTCAGGTTCAGTTGCCCAATAACAGCCGGGAAGAAACTGTCCCTGAATCTGGAGGTGTGTGTGCGTTCGTTTTCACACTTCTGTACCTCTTGCCCGATGGGAGAGGGGAGAAGAGGGAGTGGCCGGGGGGGTGAGACTGGTCCGTGATGATGCTGCTGGCCTTGCCGAGGCAGCGCGAGGTGTATAATTGATAATCCCTTATGCCCCTGTCACACTTAAGGGCCTGTCCCACCAGCATCCGACTCCATGCGATGAGCGGATCAAACTAGAAGCGGGGGCGCGCGGAGGTCGGGTGATCCCTGTACAGGGCCGTTCCCACCAGCATGCGCCAAGCGCGACCAAACTGGCAGCGAGGGCTGCGTGGAGGTCGGGTGAGTGGCACAACGCGGCACAAAGTGAGGCGAACTTGGAGCGAAGTCTTAAAGGTAAGTTCGCCAGGACAGAGAGGGGCGGTGACGGTGTGTAATGCGTCGAGGCGACTGCGAGCCAACAAGCCGTTGCCGCGCGGAATTTATGAACATGGTCAGTTTTTCGGAGCCCCGCGCGATGTCGGGACGAACTCCGCACAATTCCGCACGGCTCCGGCGATCGAAGTGGGACCGGCCCCGCGACGCCGGACGGCTCAAGCGACCACGTTAGGGCGCGCTCATCGCATGGAGTCGCGTGCTGGTGGGACAGGTCCTTTAGGCGATTTTTTAGGGGACTACAGGTGACTAGTCTGTCCGGGGTGTCGCCTGTATGGTCGTGAGTCGCCTCCTCAGTCGCCCAAAGAATCGTAGCATCTTTCTGGTCGCCGCTGGATCTTGTAATGTTCAAAACTTTTGGGCGACAGTTGGTTTGACGCCAACGAGCGTAGTTTTACCTCTCCTGACGTAGGTGCTGTCGCAGCTTGTTACAATAGGTGCAGGAGTAGGCCATTCGGCCCTTCGAGCCAGCACCGCCATTCAATGTGATCATATAACCATATAACAATTACAGCATGGAAACAGGCCTTCTCGGCCCTTCCAGTCCGTGCCGACCATTTATTTTCCCCTAGTCCCATCTACCAGCACTCAGACCATACCCCTCCATTCCCTTCCCGTCCATATACCTATCCACTTTACTTTTAAATGTTAAAATCGATCCTGCCTCCACCACTTCTGCTGGAAGATCATTCCACACAGCCACCACTCTCTGAGTAAAGAAGTTCCCCCTCATGTTACCCCTAAACTTCTGTCCCTTAATTCTCATGTCATGCCCTCTTGTTTGAATCTTCCCTACCCTCAATGGGGAAAGCTTATCCACGTCAACTCTGTCTATCCCTTTCATCATTTTAAAGACCTCAATCAAGTCCCCCCTTAACCTTCTGCGCTCCAAAGAATATATTGTATCTATTGAACTCCATCCAAGGACCCAAGCAGTCTTTCCAGGTGAGGCAGAGGTTCACCTGCACCTCATCCAACCTCATCTACTGCATCCGCTGCTCCAGGTGTCAGCTGCTCTACATCGGTGAGACCAAGCGTAGACTCGGCGATCGCTTCACCCAACACCTCCGCTCGGTTCGCAATAACCAACCTGATCTCCCGGTGGCTCAGCACTTCAACTCCCCCTCCCATTCCCAATCCGACCTCTCTGTCCTGGGCCTCCTCCATGGCCAGAGTGAGGCCCACCACAAATTGGAGGAGCAGCACCTCATATTTCGCTTGGGTAGTTTACACCCCAGCGGTATCAACATTGACTTCTCCAATTTCAGGTAGTCCCTGCTTTCTCCTTCCTTCCCCTCCCCTTCGCAGCTCTCCCACAGCCCACTGTCTCCGCCTCTTCCTTTCTACTTCCCATCCCCCCCTCCCACATCAGTCTGAAGAAGGGTCTCGACCCGAAACATCACCTATTCCTTCGCTCCGTAGGTGCTGCCTCACCCGCTGAGTTTCCCCAGCATTTTTGTCTACCTTAGATAGTATTGTAGTTCAGGACCACTCTCTGGTTGTGGTAGGATGGTTCAGTTGCCTGGTAACAGCTGGGAAGAAACTGTCCGTGACTGGAGGTGTGTGTTTTCACACTTTTGTAATAAACTGGATGAAATTAAAATCAATACCAATATTAATAACAATACATAGAAACATAGAAACATAGACAATAGGTGCAGGAGTAGGCCATTCGGCCCTTTGAGCCTGCACCGCCATTCAATGTGATCATGGCTGATCATCCAACTCAGTATCCCGTACCTCTCTCCATACCCCCTGATCCCTTTAGCCACAAGGGCCACATCTAACTCCCTCTAAAATATAGCCAATGAACTGGCCTCAACTACCTTCTGTGGCAGAGAATTCCAGAGACTCACCACTCTCTGTGTAAAGAATGTTTTCCTCATCTTGGTCCTAAAGGAATTCCCCCTTATCCAAACAGAAACCATATTGACGTAAAGATATGTGATGCTCCCCTCTTATTTGTCCAAGTCCCTCGACGGTTTTCCCTGGTGTGTATCGTAGGGGGTGATCGCTGGCCGGCGCGGACTCGGTGGGCCGAAGGGCCCGTTTCCATGCTGTATCTCCAAAACTAAATGAATGAATGAATGAATAAGTTTATTGGCCAAGTATTCACATACAAGGAATTTTCCTTGGTGCTCCGCCCACAAGTGACAACATGACGTACAGTGACAGTTAGGAATGACACATAAAACATTAACATTAATAAACTAATAGAAACAGGAAGTTCTTGACCATCTCTATCCCCCCCCCCCCCCCGCTTCCTGAAGTCTATGACCATAGAAACATAGAAAATAGGTGCAGGAGGAGGCCATTCGGCCCTTCGAGCCAGCACCACCATTCAATGTGATCATGGCTGATCATCCCCAATCAGTACCCCGTTCTTGCCTTCTCCCCATATCCCTTGATTCTGTTAGCCCTAAGAGCCCTACCTAACTCTCTCTTGAAAACATCCAGTGAATTGGCCTCCACCGCCTTCTGTGGCAGAGAATTCCACAGACTCACAACTCTCTGGGTGAAAAAGTTTTTCCTCTTCTCAGCCCTATCGGCCGACCCTTTATTCTTAAACTGTGTGTGACAACCTGGTTCTGGGCTCCCCCAACATGAGGAACATTTTTCCTGCATCTAGCCTGTCCAATCCTCTAAGAATTTTACATGTTTCTATAAGATCCCCTCTCATCCTTCTAAATTCCAGAGTGTACAAGCCCAGCCGCCCCATTCTCTCAGCATATGACAGTCCCGCCATCCCGGGAATTAACCTGGTAAACCTACACTGCACTCCCTCAATAGCAAGAATGTCCTTCCTCAAATTAGGGGACTAAAACTGCGCACAATACTCCAGGTGCGGTCTCACCAGGGCTCTGTACAACTGCAGAAGGACCTCCTTGCTCCTAAACTTGAGGGACAAGTTGTGGTCATGACGCCATGTTGGTAAGCGCTCTATCTCCTCCATCTACTCCGTCTCATCATTGTTTGTGGATAACCTCCACGGGGATGGTGGGAGTGATCTACAAGGGCGCTTGACCTTGGCGACTATCTGCGTACAAGCCACAGAAGCAGATCTACAGCCGCATATTACAATCGCACAGTCATAGAGTGATACAGCGTGGAAACAGGCCCTTCGGCCCAACCTGCCCACACCGGCCAACATGCCCCAGCTACATCACAAGTCTTGAGGAAGGACATTCTTGGTATTGAGGGAGTGCAGCTGGGGTTGGAGCAATGCAGGAAACAGGTCCTGTTCTGAATGAGAAAGAACTGCAGATGCTGGATAAAATCGAAGGTAGACACAAAATGCTGGAGAAACTTAGCGGCTTGGGTATAGGAGCAAAGAGGTCCTTCTGCAGTTGTACAGAGCCCTAGTGAGACCACACCTGGAGTATTGTGTGCAGTTTTGGTCCCCTAATTTGAGGAAGGACATTCTTGCTATTGAGGGAGTGCAGCGTAGGTTTACAAGGTTAATTCCCGGGATGGCGGGACTGTCATATGCTGAGAGAATGGAGCAGCTGGGCTTGTACACTCTGGAGTTTAGAAGGATGAGAGTAGATCTCATTGAAACATATAAGATTATTAAGGGTTTGGACACGCTAGAGGCTGGAAACATGTTCTTGATGTTGGGGGAGTCCAGAACCAGGGGCCACAGTTTAAGAATAAGGGGTCAGGCATTTAGAACGGAGATGAGGAAACACTTTTTCACACAGAGAGTGGTGAGTCTGTGGAATTCTCTGCCTCAGAGGGCGGTGGAGGCCGGTTCTCTGGATACTTTCAAGAGAGAGCTAGATAGGGCTCTTAAAGATAGCGGAGTCAGGGGATATGGGGAGAAGGCAGGAATGGGGTACTGATTGGGGATGATCAGCCATGATCATATTGAATGGCAGTGCTGGCTCGAAGGGCCGAATGACCTACTCCTGCACCAATTTTCTATTGTCTACACCAGTCCCACCTGCCTGCGTTTGGTCCATATCCCTCCAAACCTGTCCTATCCATATACCTGTCTAACTGTTTCTTAAACGATGAGATAGTCCCAGCGTCAGCTACCTCTAATTGTTGATAGGACAGTTCAGTTACCTGATCTCCCTTCTACTCTAGTCCCACCTGTCTGCGTTTGGCCCATATCCCTCTAAACCTGTCCAATCCATGTACCTGTCCAAATGTCTCTTAAATGTTGTGGTGGTACCAGCCTCAACTACCTCCTCCGACAGTTCGTTCCATACACCCACCACCCTCTGTGCGATGAATCTCTCCACAATATTAAATCTCTACTCCTGCAGCATAATTTCTTATGTTAACTGATTTTTGTAAATTCCTCTCAAGATCTGTACCTTTGATTGGATTTTCCTGGCTTACCCTTGCGCAAATTGTTAGTCCCCTGTCATGTATCTGTACACAGTGCACGGCTCGATTGGACTCATGGATTGCCTTTGCGCTGACTGATTAGCGCGCAGCAGTTCACGTCACGGTGGCGTAGCGGTAGAGTTGCTGCCTCACAACGCCGGAGACCCAACTATGTTCGATCCCGACTGCGGGCACTGTCTGAACACCAGGTTAATTCCCGGGATGGCGGGACTGTCATATGCTGAGAGAATGGAGCGGCTGGGCTTGTACACTCTGGAGGTTAGAAGGATGAAAGGATATCTCATTGAAACATAGAAATTAGGTGCAGGAGTAGGCCATTCGGCCCTTCGAGCCTGCACCGCCATTCAATATGATCATTGTCTATTTATCCTTTTATCCATTTTATCCATTTTATCCTTCTGTTCATTATCGTGTTGCACGTGGAGCCAAATGCAACGGAATTTCGTTTGGAACTGCATATATCGATGTATTTCTAAATGACAATAAAGTTTGTTTGACTTGTTGACTTGACATGGCTGATCATCCAACTCAGTATCCCGTACCTGCCTTCTCTCCATACCCTCTGATCCCCTTAGCCACAAGGGCCACATCTAACTCCCTCTTAAATATAGCTCATTGACACATATAAGATTGTTAAGGGTTTGGACACGCTAGAGGAAGGAAACATGTTCCTGATGTTGGGGGAGTCCAGAACCAGGGGCCACAGTTTAAGAATAAGGGGTAAGCCATTTAGAACAGAGACGAGGAAACACTTTTTCACACAGAGAGTGGTGAGTCTGTGGAATTCTCTGCCTCAGAGGGCGGTGGAGGCAGGTTCTCTGGATGCTTTCAAGAGAGAGCTAGAAAGGGTTTGTTAAAGATAGCGGAATCAGGGGATATGTGGAGAATGAATGAATGGGGTACTGATTGGGGATAATCAGCCGTGATCACATTGAATGGCGGTGCTGGCTCGAAGGGCCGAATGGCCTACTCCTGCACCTGTTGTCTATTGTCTATTGCCTCTGGTGCAGAGTTTGCACGTTCTCCCCATGACCCACGTGGGTTTTCTCCAAGATCTTCGCTTTCCTCACACACTCCAAAGACGTGCGGGTTTGCTGGTTAATTGGCTTGGTGTAAATGTAAAAATTGCCCCTGGTGTGTGTAGGATAGTGTTAGTGTGCGGGGATCGCTGGTCGGCGCGGACCCGGTGGGCCGAAGGGCCTGTTTCCGCGCTGTATCTCCAAACTAAACGTGACAATAAACTATTGTGTTAAAGAAGGAACTGCAGATGCTGGAGAATCGAGGGTTACACAAAAGGCTGGAGAAACTCAGCGGGTGCAGCAGCATCTAAGGAGCGAAGGAGATAGGCGACGTTTCGGGTCGAGACCCTTCTTCCAATAAACAATAAATAATAAACAATAAATTCTGACAATAAACTAAACTGAACAGTGAGGGAAAGTTAGTCTAGTTTACTGGCCCGTGTACCGAGGTACAGTGAAAAGCTTTTGTTGCGTGCTAACCAGTCAGCGGAAAGACAATACATGATTACAATCGAGCCGTCCACAGTGTCCTACAGATACAGGATAGGTACAATATTTAGTGCAAGGTAAAGTCCGATCAAAGATAGTCCGAGGGTCTCCAATGAGGTAGATAGTAGTTCAGGACCGCTCCCTAGTTGGTGAGAGGACGGTTCAGTTGCCTGATAACAGCCGGGAAGAAACTGTCCCTGAATCTGGAGGTGTGTGCGTTGGTTTTCACACTTCTGTACCTCTTGCCCGATGGGAGAGGGGAGAAGAGGGAGTGACCGGGGGGGTGAGACTGGTCCTTGATGATGCTGCCGGCCTTGCCGAGGCAGCGTGGGGTGTACATGGAGTCGGTGGATGGGAGGTTGGAAGGGAGAGGCTGTTGCTTCCTGAGTTCTGGCCCTTCCAGTCCAGAGCTGGTGTGCATCGTTGGTCAGTGTGGGCCGAATGGCCGGAATCTCCTCAGGAAGAATGGCTTGCTCTCTGATGTGGGACGGGAGGGGGAGGGGGAGCTGGAGGGGGGGGTTCTCCAACTTGTTGCGCAGTGGGGGAGGGGGAGGACGAGAGGCCGAGTGCGGTTTAGATATTGAAGGAGGTAAAGGGTGGAGCATTTAAACTGGCGAACCATGACCGCCTTTGATTAAGGCTCTAGAACGTTGCCATGGTAACCTTGGTCTCCTTCCAACACCTTCACACAACCGATGCCTCCCCGTCCCAGATGTAGTTTAGTATAGTTTAGCGACAACAGACAATGGGGGCAGGAGTAGGCCATTCGGCCCTTCGAGCCAGCACCGCCATTCAATGTGATCATGGCTGATCATCCCCAATCAGTCAGCTTTCTCCCCATATCCCCTGATTCCGTTAGCCCTAAGAGCAAAATCTAACTCTCTCTTGAAAACATCCAGTGAACCGGCCTCCACTGCCTTCTGTGGCAGAAAATTCCACAGACTCACAACTCTCTGGGTGAAAAAGTTTCTCCTCATCTCAGTCCTAAATGGCCGACCCCTTATTCTTAAACTGTGTGTGACCCCTGGTTCTGGACTCCCCCAACATGGGGAACATTTTTCCTGCATCTACCCTGTCCAATCCCTTAAGAATTATATATGTTTCTATAAGATCTGCTCTCATCCGTCTAAATTCCAGTCACTGTCTGATAGAGGACGCTCTTTTAGAAAGGTGAGGAGGAACTTATTTAGTCAGAGGGCGGTTAACCTGATTGGGGATGATCAGCCATGATCACATTGAATGGCGGTGGCCTATAATCTGTGGACTCATTGCCACAGAGGGCTGTGGAGGCCAAGTCAGTGGGTATTTCTATGGCAGAGATAGACAGATTCTTAATTAGAACGGATGTCAGGGGTTATAGAAACATAGAAATTAGGTGCAGGAGTAGGCCATTCGGCCCTTCGAGCCTGCACCGCCATTCAATATGGCTGATCATCCAACTCAGTATCCCGTACCTGCCTTCTCTCCATACCCTCTGATCCCCTTAGCCACAAGGGCCACATCTAACTCCCTCTTAATGAACTGGCCTCAACTACCCTCTGTGCCAGAGACCCACCACTCTCTGTGTGAAAAAGTCCTTCTCATCTCGGTCCTAAAGGATTTCCCCCTTATGGGGAGAAGGCAGGAAAATGGGATTAGGAGGGAGAGGTCAGTCATGATTGAATGGCAGGAGTGGACTCGATGGGCCGAATGGCCTAATTCTACTCCTATAACTTGTGAACGTGAACTTTAACCCCCTCCCTCCCTCCCACTGACCTCTCTGTCCTGGGCCTCCTCCAGCACAAATTGGAGGATCTTGTGAACTTGTTGAGTTAGGTGCCTTGGGGGGAACGAGGCCTCGACTTTAGACAGGGGCCAGTGGGAGCAGAACGCCTGCATGTTTGGGCATCCCTTTAATGTTTGGTCTTTGTCCAAAATACCAGTCTCCGAGCCAGAAACGCCCTCGGGCCTAACGAGGGTGTATGCAGCCACAGAGCTTTTCAGAAACTGTTTGGGTTGGAAGGCGTTCGGAGGAGGTCCTCCTGGAATAGGCCGGTTGTTCGATGAGGGGAAGGTTACAGGCCTGTATCCACCAGAGGCACAAGAGGTGGCAGAAGCCGGGACTCAGTTTGATGTAGATTGGAGATACAGCGCCAGAAACAGGCCCTTCGGCCCACTGAGTCCGTGCCGACCAGCGCAGGTCAGGGGGAGGATGTACAAACGCCGTACGATAGACAATTGGTGCAGGAGTAGGCCATTCGGCCCTTCAAGCCAGCACCGCCATTCAATGTGATCATGGCTGATCATCCCCAATCAGTACCCCGTTCCTGCCTTCTCCCCATATCCCCTGACTCCACTATCTTTAAGAGCCCTATCTAACTATCTCTTGAAAGCATCCGGAGAACTGGCCTCCACCGCCCCCTGAGGCAGAGAATTCCACAGACTCACAACTCTCTGTGAGAAAAGGTATTTCCTCATCTCCGTTCCAAATGGCTTACCCCTTATTCTTAAACTGTGGTCCCTGGTTCTGGACTCCCCCAACATCGGGAACATGTTTCCTGCCTCTGGCGTGTCCAAACCCTCAATAATCTTATATGTTTCAATGAGATCCCCTCTCATCCTTCTAAACTTCAGAGTGTACAAGCCCAGCCGCTCCATTCTCTCAGCATACGACAGTCCCGCCATCCCGGGAATTAACCTTGTAAACCTACGCTGCACTCCCTCAATAGCAAGAATATCCTTCCTCAAATTAGGTTCCTCAAATGCAGTTCCTCAAAACTGCACACAATACTCTGGGTGTGGTCTCACTAGGGCCCTAAACAACCGCAGAAGGACCTCTTTTGCTCCTGTACTCAACTCCTCTCGTTATGAAGGCCAACATGCCATCCACATGTTCGCCATTCCCACTTCTCCCCGCTCCTGTCCGGCAGAAGGTACAGAAGCTTGAAAGCGCGCACCACCAGACTCAGGAACAGCTTCTTCCCCTCTGTTATCAGACCACTGATCTTGCTCCTCCCATAAGCTCGGGTGTATTCCCCATGTTCCAACCTACCCTGTTGCCGCCTTTGCGCTTTTCTTTTGGATCTGCGCTTTCCCTATTACTGCAACGTTATAACGCTGTAACCCTGTAGTCTGCACTCTGGTTTGTTTCTCTTTGTGGAATTCTCTGCCTCAGAGGGCGGTGGATGCTGGATCTCTAGATGCTTTCAAGATCAGGCACAATCAGTACCCCGTCTTTGCAGACCAGAGAGGGGTGGAGAAAGGATGGCATGGAGGGGCTATTGCTTGGCATTGGACATTTGCAACATTGGCATTGGCAACCAGACTGATTCCTGGGACGTCAGGACTGTCTTATGAACAAAGACTGCATAGACTCGGTTTATACTCTCTAGAATTTAGGAGATTGAGAGGGGATCTTATAGAAACTTACAAAATTCTTAAGGGGTTGGACAGGCTAGATGCAGGAAGATTGTTCCCGATGTTGGGGAGGTCCAGGACAAGGGGTCACAGCTTAAGGATAAGGGGGAAATCCTTTAGGACCGAGATGAGAAGGACTTTTTTCACACAGAGAGTGGTGAATCTCTGGAATTCTCTGCCACAGAAGGTAGTTGAGGCCAGTTCATTGGCTATATTTAAGTGGGAGTTAGATGTGGGCCTTGTGGCTAAGGGGATCGGGGGTATGGAGAGAAGGCAGGTACGGGATACTGAGTTGGATGATCAGCCATGATCACATTGAATGGCGGTGCAGGCTCGAAGGGCCGAATGGCCTACTCCTGCACTTAATTTCTATGTTTCTATTTCATTGTGTCGACTGTATTCACTGGAATTTAGAAGGATGAGAGGGGATCTTATTGAAACATATAAAATTCTTAAGTCTGAAGAAGGGTTTCGTCCCGAAACATTGCCTATTTCCTTCGCTCCATAGACGCTGCTGCACCCGCTGAGTTTCTCCAGCACTTTTGTCTACCTAAAATTCTTAAGAGATCGGACAGGCTGGATGCAGGAAAAATGTTCCTCATGTTGGGAGAGTCGAGAACCAGGGGTCACAGTTTAAGAATAAGGGGTCGACTATTTAGGACTGAGATGAGGAAAAACTTTTTCACCCAGAGAGTTGTGAATCTGTGGAATTCTCTGCCACAGAAGGCAGTGGAGGCCGATTCACTGGATGTTTTCATTAGAGAGTTAGATTTAGCTCTTAAAGATAGCGGAATCAAGGGATATGGGGAGATGGCAGGAACGGGGTACTGATTGGGGATGATCAGCCATGATCACATTGAATGGCGGTGCTGGCTCGAAGGGCCAAATGGCCCACTTCTGAACCTATTTTCTATGTTTCAATGTTCACACTGAAGGTAGACACAAAATGCTGGAGCAACTAATCCGGTCAGACAGCATCTCTGGAGAGAAGGAATGTGTGATATTTGGGGTTAAGATGTGTCTGAAGAAGGGTCTTGAACCGAAACATCACCCATCCCTTCTCTCCAGAGATGCTGCCCGTCCCGCCGAGTTACTCCAGCATTTTATGTCTCTCGGAAGAGAAGGAATGGGTAACGATTCGGGTCGAGACGCTTCTTCAGACCGAGAGTCAGGAGGAGCGGGAGGCAAAGAGATAAGGAAGTGTAAAGTGTGAAAACGAGACATCAACGAGGAATGTATTCGATGATCTATTCTGCATTTTCATTGAAGCACATCCTCTTCGAAGTTTTAATTTGTATCCAGGGCCTCAGCAGACGCTGATTTTACTTGATATTCTCCAGTGGCACAAGCAGGTCCTCGTTCTAGCTCCACGCCTCACTCACCCACACCTACAACAGACCCCAATCATACCTCATGTATCCAACGGCAGAAACACGCCCTCAACAAACGCGTGTTTTACTTTATAGAAACGCTGTCTCGCCCGCTGAGTTACTCCAGCATTTTGCGGTTGTTTAGGGCCCTGGTGAGACCACACCTGGAGAATTGGTCTCCAAATTTGAGGAAAGCCATTCTTACTATTGAGGGAGTGCAGCGTAGGTTCACCAGGTTAATTCCCGGGATGGTGGGACTGTCATCTGCTGAGAGAATGGAGCAGCTGGGCTTGTACACTATGGAGTTTAGAAGGATGAGAGGGGATCTTATTGAAACATATAAGATTATTAAGGGTTACACAAAAAGCTGGAGAAACTCAGCGGGTGCAGCAGCATCTAAGGAGCGAAGGAGATAGGCGACGTTTCGGGTCAAGACCCTTCTTCAGACCCTTCTCAATAAGATTATTAAGGGTTTGGACACGCTAGAGGCAGGAAACATGTTCCCGATGTTGGGGGAGTCCAGAACCAGGGGCCACACACAGTTTAAGAATAAGTGGTAAGCCATTTAGAACGGAGACGAGGAAACACTTTTTCACACCGAGAGTTGTGAGTCTGTGGCATTCTCTGCCTCAGAGGGCGGTGGAGGCCGGTTCTCTGGATACTTTCAAGAGAGAGCTAGATAGGGCCCTTAAAGATAGCGGAGTCAGGGGATATGGGGAGAAGGCAGGAACGGGGTACTGATTGGGGATGATCAGCCATGATCACATTGAATGGCGGTGCTGGCTCGAAGGGCCGAATGGCCTACTCCTGCACCTATTGTCTATGCTTCTATTCCCTTAGCCCCTAAGAGCTGAACCTCTCTCTTCCAAACAGCTAACAGTGGCCTATTTAAGAAGGAACTGCAGATGCTGGAAAATTGAAGGTGGACAAAAATGCTGGAGAAACTCAGCGGGTGAGGCAGCATCTGTGGAGCGAAGGAAATAGGCGACGTTTCGGGCCGAAACCCTTCTTCAGGGAAACCTGCATCTGCAGTTCATGCTTACACGTTTTGTCCCCTTTGATGTCTCCTTTTCACACCTTACACTTCCTTGCCTCTGTGTCTCCCTCTGCCCTGACCCTCAGTCTGAAGAAGGGTCTCGACCCGTTCCTGCCCTCCAGAGATGCTGCCTGTCCCGTCTGAGTTACCCCAGCATTTTGTGTCTATATTTGAAATGCTGTTATGTTTCTTAAACGCTGGGATAGTCCCAACCTCAACTACCTCTTCTGGCAGTTCGTTCCATACAGTTTGTTATTTTGTGAAAAAATAAGTTCCTATTAAATTTGTTCCCTCTCAAGTTAGACCTGTGCCTTCTGGTTTTCAATTATCCCACTGTGGATAAAAGGCTTTGCGCATTCAATCCCATCTCTTCCCAACGGAAGAAAGGAGACAAAATGTTGAAGAAGGAACTGCAGATGCTAGAAAATCGACGAAGGGTCTATGGTAAATCGAAGAAGGCTCAATCTATGGAGCGAAGGAAATAGGCGACATTTCGGGCCGAAACGTCGCCTATTTCCTTTGCTCCATAGATGCTGCCTCACCCGCTGAGTTTCTCCAGCATTTTTGTCTACGGAAGATAGGAGGCGATGGAATGACCAGGGTGGGAAAGGGACAAGTCTCTGGTGATGTCGGCTGCTGTCCCGAGGTAGCGTGAAGTGCTTCATAGCAAAAGGATTTGAGTATAGGAGCAGGGAGGTTCTACTTCAGTTGTATAGGGTCTTGGTGAGACCACACCTGGAGTATTGCGTACAGTTCTGGTCTCCAAATCTGAGGAAGGACATTATTGCCATAGAGGGAGTGCAGAGAAGGTTCACCAGACTGATTCCTGGGATGTCAGGACTGTCTTATGAACAAAGACTGCATAGACTCGGTTTATACTCTCTAGAATTTTGGAGATTGAGAGGGGATCTTATAGAAACTTACAAAATTCTTAAGGGGTTGGACAGGCTAGATGCAGGAAGATTGTTCCCGATGTTGGGGAGGTCCAGGACAAGGGGTCACAGCTTAAGGATAAGGGGGAAATCCTTTAGGACCGAGATGAGAAGGACTTTTTTCACACAGAGAGTGGTGGGTCTCTGGAACTCTCTGCCACAGAGGGTAGTTGAGGCCAGTTCATTGGCTATATTTAAGAGGGAGTTAGATGTGGCCCTTGTGGCTAAGGGGATCAGAGGGTATGGAGAGAAGGCAGGTACGGGACACTGAGTTGGATGATCAGCCATGATCACATTGAATGGCGGTGCAGGCTCGAAGGGCCGAATGGCCTACTCCTGCAACTATTTTCTATGTTTCCATGTTTCTATGAAGAGTAGACGGAGTTGATGGTGAGGAGTCTGTTCATGTTCTGCGATACGGTGAAAAGTATTTATTCGCTTTCTACCCAGTAGACAATAGGTGCAGGAGTAGGCCATTCGGCCCTTCGAGCCAGCACCACCACCGGAGTAACTCAGTGGGACAGGCAGCAGTCTGCCAGAACCCACCTGATCTCCCATTTGCCAAACACTTCAACTCCCCCTCCCATTCCCACACTGACCTTTCTGTCCTGGGCCTCCTCCATTGTCAGTAAATTGGAGGAGCAGCACCTCATATTTCACTTGGGCAGCTTACACCCCAGCGGTATGAACACTGACTTCTCTAGCTTCAGGTAGTCCCGGCATTCCCTCTCCCTCCATCCCTCCCCCACCCAAGTCGCACCAGCTTCTCGTTCTCACCCAACAAACAGCGAACAACGGCCTGTTTCCCTTATCATCGATACTTTTCTACATATCTTCTCTTCATTTGTTCTTTATCTCTCCGCATCACCATCTATATCTCTCGTTTCCCTGAAGGGTCTCGACCCGAAACGTCGCCCATTCCTTCTCTCCAGAGACGCTGCCTGTCCCGCTGAGTTACTCCAGCATTTTGTGTCTGGCTGGAGAGAAGGAATGGGTGACGTTACGGGTCGAGACCCTTCTTCAGATTGAGTGTCGGGGAGAGGGAGACAAAAAGATAAGGAAGTGCGTGGTGTGAAAATGAGACATCAAAGCGGAAGTGGATCAAAGACAATGTATTCTATAATCTATTCTATATTTTCCTTGAACCTCATCCTCTTTGATGTATTGCTTTCACACCTTACACGTCCTTACCTCTGTGTTTACCTCTCCCCTGACCCTTGACTCGAAATGTCACCCATTCCTTCTCTCCACAGATGCTGCCTGACCCACTGAGTTACTCCAGCACTGTGAAACGTCACCTATCCATGTTCTCCACAGATGCTGCCTGACCCACTGAGTTACTCCAGCACTGTGAAACGTCACCTATCCATGTTCTCCACAGATGCTGCCTGACCCGCTGAGTTACTCCAGCACTCTGTGTCTATCTTTGGCATATGGTAATGCTAGCCTTCATCAGTCGGGGCTTTGAGTGCAAGAGTCATAGAAACATAGAAACATAGAAAATAGGTGCAGGAGTAGGCCATTCGGCCCTTCGAGCCTGCACCGCCATTCAATATGATCATGGCTGATCATCCAACTCAGTATCCCGTACCTGCCTTCTCTCCATACCCCCTGATCCCTTTAGCCACAAGTGCCACATCTAACGCCCTCTTAAATATAGCCAATGAACTGGCCTCAACTACCTTCTGTGGCAGAGAATTCCAGAGACTCACCACTCTCTGTGTAAAGAATGTTTTCCTCATTTCGGTCCTAAAGGAATTCCCCCTTATCCTTAGACTGTGACCCCTTGTTCTGGACTCCCCCAACATCGGGAACAATCTTCCAGCATCTAGCTTGTCCAACCCCTTAAGAATTTTGTAAGTTTCTATAAGATCCCCCCTCAATCTTCTAAATTCCATCGAGTACAAACCGAGTCTATCCAATCTTTCCTCATATGAAAGTCCTGACATCCCAGGAATCAGTCTGGTGAATCTTCTCTGTACCCCCTCTATGGCAAGGATGTCTTTCCTCAGATTTGGAGACCAAAACTGTACGCAATACTCCAGGTGTGGCCTCACCAAAACCCTGTTCAACTGCAGTAGAACCTCCCTGCTCCTATACTCAAATCCTTTCGCTATGAATGCTAACATACCATTTGCTTTCTTCACTGCCTGCTGCACCTGCATGCCTACTTTCAATGACTGGTGTACCATGACACCCAGGTCTCGTTGCATGTCCCCCTTTCCTAATCTGCCACCATTCAGATAATAGTCTACCCTCATGTTTTTGCCACCAAAGTGGATAACCACACATTTATCCACATTATACTGCATCTGCCATGCATCTGCCCATTCACTCAGCCTATCCAAATCACCCTGCAGCCTCCAAGCATCCTCCTTACACCTAACTATACCCCCCAGCTTTGTATCATCTGCAAATTGGGAGATGTTGCATTGAATTCCCTCGTCCAAATCATTAATATATATTGTAAATAGCTGGGGTCCCAGCACCGAGCCTTGCGGTACCCCACTAGTCACTGCCTGCCATTCTGAAAAGGACCCGTTTACTCCTACCCTTTGCTTCCTGTCTGCTAGCCAGTTCTCTATCCACATCAATACTGAACCCCCAATACCGTGTGCTTTAAGTTTGTATGCTAATCTCTTATGCGGGACCTTGTCGAAAGCCTTCTGAAAGTCTAGATATAACACATCCACTGGTTCTCCCTTATCCACTCTACTAGTTACATCCTCGAAAAATTCTATCAGATTTGTCAGACATGATTTACCTTTCGTAAATCCATGCTGACTTTGTCCAATGATTTCACCACTTTCCAAATGCGCTGCTATCCCATCTTTAATAACTGACTCTAGCAGTTTCCCCACTACCGATGTTAGACTAACTGGTCTGTAATTCCCCGCTTTCTCTCTCCCTCCTTTTTTAAAAAGTGGGGTTACATTAGCTACCCTCCAATCCTCAGGAACTACTCCAGAATCTAAGGAGTTTTGAAAAATTATCACTAATGCATCCACTATTTCTGTGGCTACTTCCTTGAGTACTCTGGGATGCAGACTGGCCCTGGGGATTTATCGGCCTTTAATCCGTTCAATTTACCCAACACCACTTCCCGACTAACCTGGATTTCACTCAGTTCCTCCATCTTATTTGACCCCCGTTCCACTGTTATTTCCGGCAGATTATTTATGTCTTCCTTAGTGAAGACAGAACCAAAGTAGTTATTCAATTGGTCTGCCATGTCCTTGTTCCCCATGATCAATTCACCTGTTTCTGACTGCGAGTCAGAAAGATATATGTTGAGGCTCTATTTGACTTTAGATCAGAGTATTGCGGGCAGTTCTGGTCACCCCCATTGCAGGAAGAACGTTGAGGCTTTGGAGATGGTGCAGAGGAGGTTTATCAGAATGATGCCGTTCCTGTGCATCGGCTCGGTGGGCCGAAGGGTCTCTTTACATGCTCGTTCTCGCTCTCTTTATCTCCCTCCCTCTCTCTCTCTCTCTCTCTCTTCCTCTTTCCACACTCTTCATATCTCTCATTCTCTTTCTCTCTTCTGTCTCTCCCCCTCTCTCTCCCCCTCTCAGTCACTGCAAGGTGACTTGGATAGGCTGGGTGAGTGGGTAAATGTTTGGCAGATGCAGTATAATGTGGATAAATGTGAGGTTATCCACTTTGGTGGCAACAACAGGAAAGCAGACTATTTTCTGAATGGTGGCCGATTAGGAAAAGGGGGAGATGCAACGAGACCTGGGTGTCATGGTACACCAGTCATTGAAAGTAGGCATGCAGGTGCAGCAGGCAGTGAAGAAAGCCAATGGTATGTTAGCTTTCATAGCAAAAGGAGCAGGGAGGTTCTACTTCAGTTGTATAGGGTCTTGGTGAGACCACACCTGGAGTATTGCGTACAGTTCTGGTCTCCAAATCTGAGGAAGGACATTATTGCCATAGAGGGAGTGCAGAGAAGGTTCACCAGACTGATTCCTGGGATGTCAGGACTGTCTTATGAAGAAAGACTGGATAGACTCGGTTTATACTCTCTAGAATTTAGGAGATTGAGAGGCGATCTTATAGAAACTTACAAGATTCTTAAGGGGTTGGACAGGCTAGATGCAGGAAGATTGTTCCCGATGTTGGGGAGGTCCAGGACAAGGGGTCACAGCTTAAGGATAAGGGGGAAATCCTTTAGGACCGAGATGAGAAGGACTTTTTTCACACAGAGAGTGGTGGGTCTCTGGAACTCTCTGCCACAGAGGGTAGTTGAGGCCAGTTCATTGGCTATATTTAAGAGGGAGTTAGATGTGGCCCTTGTGGCTAAGGGGATCAGAGGGTAAGGAGAGAAGGCAGGTACGGGATACTGAGTTGGATGATCAGCCATGATCATATTGAATGGCGGTGCAGGCTCGAAGGGCCGAATGGCCTACTCCTGCACCTATTGTCTATGTTTCTATGTTCCTATGTTTCTATTGCTCCCTGTTTTGTTTTCTCTCCATCTCTCTCCTGTGTTTCTCTCTCTGTCTCCCTCTCCCCCCTCTTCCTCTCTCTCTCTCTCTCTTTCTTTCTCTCCCTCCCTCTCTCCCTCTCTCTCTCTCTCCCTCTTTCTCGCTCTCTTTCTCTCCCTCCCTCTCTCTCCCTCTCTCCCTCTCTCCCTCTCTCTCTCCCCCTCTTTCTCTCTCTCTGTCTCCCTCTCCCTCTCCCCCTCTCCCTCTTTCTCTCTCTCTTTCTCTCCCTCCCTCTCACACTCCCTCTCTCTCCCCCCATCTCTCCCTCCCCCCTTTTCTCTCTCCCTCAATCTCTCTCCCTCTCTCTCTCTCGCTCTCTCTCCCTCCCTCTTTCTCTCCATCTCTCCCCCTTCTCTCTCCCTCTCTCTCCCCCTCCCTCTCTCCCCTTCTCTCTCCCTCTTTATCCTCTCTCTGCCTCTCTCCCCCTTATCTCTCTCTCTCCCCCTCTCTTTTCTCTTTCTCTTTCTCTTTCTCTCTCCGTCTCCCCCCCTCTCCCCCCCTCTCTCTCCCCACTCTCCCCGCTCTGCTGCTGCTGCTGTTGACATGAACCTTTCTCTGAGTACTGCCCGTACCGCCCACTCTGTGCTGTCTGGAGGCCCAGCATTAAAGAGTATGAAATGCATATCTATAATTACAGATTATCGCAGGAGAATGTGCTGGTATTGTTGCCAGGGGCAACAGCTTCTCCCACAGTTCAGTTTAGTTCGGAGATACAGCGCGGAAACAGGCCCTTCGGCCCACCGAGTCCGTGCCGACCAGCGATCCCCGCACACTAACACTATCCGACACACACACACATTTACACATTTACACCGAGCTGATTAACCTACAAACCTGCACGTCTTTGGAGTGTGGGAGGAAACCGGAGCACCCGGAGAAAACCCACGCAGGTCACGGGGAGAACGTACAGACAGCGCCCGTAGTCGGGATTGAACTGGTGCTGTGAGGCAGCAACTCTACCGCTGCGCCACCGTGCTGCCCGATCACTGGTGTGATGTCTGTAAGGGGTGTTTGGTGATGGGTCCAATGTGACCCCTTCCCCCCCCTCCTCCCCCCCACCACCTCACCCACGCCCCAGGTATCTGAAGCCCCCCCCCCCCCCGGCATAGACAGACGCAAAAAGCCAGAGTAACTCATCGGGACAGCAGTCTGAAGAAGTGTCTCGACCTGAAACGTCACCCATTCCTTCTCCCCTTCACAGATGCTGCCTGACCCACTGAGTTACTCCAGCACTCTGTGTCCATATCTTAACCAACATCTGCATGTTCTTCCTTCACTCCTCAACCAGTGGGGTGTACAAGTGCAGAGTTAGGGCCATACAGTGTGGAAACAGGCTGTTCGGCCCAACCAGCCCATACATGTCCCATCCACACTAGTCCCACCTGCCTGCGTTTGGCCCTTCTTACTTAGGATCCCTTCGGTCGTGGCTGACCATGGGTGTCTCCAGGGTTGGAGGATGCCTGTGCGTGACTTTGTTTAACGTGGGGAGACTCGTGCACAGACAGACAGCCACCCCACGGTCCTTGACAGATCTGGGTCAGGATCCAGTGGCATGGTGTCCAAGACGACCGGAGACCCTTTTCTGCTGCAGCCTTCATCCGCCTTCCCAGCCGTTGTGACGCTCCACTAAGGTCAGCCATCGTCCTCCGCCTGTTCCACCGTTGAGGTCTTGGTCGGATCGCTCTTTGTCAGAGACCTCCCCCTCGACCTTACCGCCATGGGTGGCCCTACCAGGAGCATAGATAGCTCCAGACGGCATCGATCTCAGGATCTCAGGTCCACACGAGCTTCTCCACCACGGGCAAGGTGACAGTCCTCGGAGAAGCCCATATCCCCCTAAACCTGTCCCATCCATGCACCTGTCTAAATATTTCGGAAACGTTGGGATAGTCCCAGCCTCAACTACCTCCTCCAGCAGCTCGTTCCATACACCCGCCACCCTCAGTTACCCCTGAGGTTCCTATTAAATCTTTTCCCCCTCATCTTAAACCTTCGTCCTCATTCCAAAGATGCAGAGGTTTGTAGTTTAATTTGCTTCTGTACATTGTCTCCAGTGTGTAGGATAGAGTTCAGTTCAGTCCATTGTCACGTGTACCGAGGTACAGTGAAAAGCTTCTGTTGCGCGCTAACCAGTCAGCGGAAAGACAATACATGATTACAATCGAGCCGTCCACAGGGTACAGATACAGGATAAAGGGATAACGTTTAGTGCACGGTAAAGCCAGCAAAGTCCGATCAAGGGTCACCAATGAGGTAGACAGTATTTCAGGACCGCTCTCTGGTTGGTGAGAGGACGGTTCAGTTGCCTGATAACAGCCGGGAAGAAACTGTCCCTGAATCTGGAGGTGTGTGCGTTCGTTTTCACACTTCTGTACCTCTTGCCCGATGGGAGAGGGGAGAAGAGGGAGTGGCCGGGGGTGAGACTGGCCCGTGATGATGCTGCCGGCCTTGCCGAGGCAGCGTGAGGTGTAGATGGAGTCGATGGAAGGGAGGTTGGTTTGTGTGACGGTCTGGGCTGCGTCCGCAATTCACTGCAGTTTCTTGTGGTCTTGGACGGAGCCGTTCCCAAATGGTGCTGCGATGCATCCCGATAAAATGCTTTCCCCGGCGCTCCTGTAGAAGTTGGGGAGAGTTCTCGGGGACATGCCGGACTAATGTGGGACAAATTGAAGACTCATTGAAGGAGTTAATGTGAATTGAGTGCAATCCTGGTCTACTCACCCCCATTACAAGGATGTGGGGGCATTTGGTGAGGGTTTAGAGGAGGTTTTTCCAAAATGATGCCTAGATTAGAGGGTTTAGATATTAGCTACAGAGAGAGATGAACAAAGACACAGAGTGCTGGAGTAACTCAGCGGGTCAGGCAGCATCTGTGGAGAACATGGATAGGTGACGTTTCACAGAGTGCTGGAGTAACTCAGCGGGTCAGGCAGCATCTGTGGAGAACATGGATAGGTGACGTTTCACAGAGTGCTGGAGTAACTCAGCGGGTCAGGCAGCATCTGTGGAGAACATGGATAGGTGACGTTTCACAGAGTGCTGGAGTATCTCAGCGGGTCAGGCAGCATCTGTGAAGGGAAGGAATGGGTGACGTTTCGGCTCGAGACCCTTTGGGTCTCGGCCCGAAACGTCGCCCATTCCTTCTCTCCAAAAATAAGTGATTTTTCAAATGGTGCCAATTACTAAGGGTGCGAATTATCTGATATTATGGCATTCTGGAGAGAAGGAATGGGTGACGTTTCGCAGAGTGCTGGAGTAACTCAGCGGGTCAGGCAGCATCTGTGGGGAACATGGATAGGTGACGTTTCACAGAGTGCTGGAGTAACTCAGCGGGTCAGGCAGCATCTGTGGGGAACATGGATAGGTGACGTTTCACAGAGTGCTGGAGTAACTCAGCGGGTCAGGCAGCATCTGTGAAAGGTGCATAAAAGTAACGTCAGAGGCTGAGGAGGGGGGGGCCTGAGAGAAGTATTTCAAATTTTGATAGACATAGTTTTAGCGGCACGGGGGAGTTGCTGCCTCACAGCGCCGGAGACCCGGGTTCGATCCCGACTACGGGCGCTGTCTGTATGGAGTTTGCACGTTCTCCCCTTGACCTGCGTGGGTTTTCTCCGAGATCTTCGGTTTCCTCCCACACACCAAAGACGTGCAGGTTTGTAGGTTAATTGGCTTGGTGTCAATGTAATAATTGTCCCTAGTGTGTGTAGGATAGTGTTAGTGTGCGGGGATCGCTGGTCGGCGCGGACCCGGTGGGCCGAAGGGCCTGTTTCTGTGCTGTATCTCTAAACTAGGGTAGGGTAGACAGTCAGAACCGTTCCCCCCCCAGGGTGGAGATGTCAAAGACTAGAGGGCGCAGCTTTAAGGTGAGAGGGGCAAAGTTTAAAGGAGATGTGCGGGGCAGGTTTTTTTTACACAGAGGGTGGTGGGGGCCTGGAACGCGCTGCCAGGGGTGGGGGTGGAGGCTGATACGATCGTGGTGTTTAAGAGGCTTTTGGACAGGAGCGTGGATATGCAGGGCATGGAGGGTGAGGTTACTGAGGGCCTGATCAGGCTTGAACCGTGACTGATTCACGGAGGAATGTTGCCAGACCGGTGGGACAAAGAGATGGGAGTTTCGGAGAGGGAGAGGGAGGGAGGGAGAGGGCGAGGAGAGAGAGAGAGAAGGGAAAGCAAGGGGGAAGAGGTAGGAATAGATCGGGTAGACGCACACAGCCTCTTGCCCAGAGTAGGCCTCTAACATTACAAAATGTTAAATGGTCAGCTAGACATAGATCACAAGACCTACACCAACCCCAAACCAATTAGGAGCAGACGAAGGCATTCAATCCAATTTGTGGTCCCAGCCTCAAAGACAGATGTGTACGGCAATTCGTTCTTTCCACACACTATTAAAGCATGGAATAATCTCCACCAAGCCACGGTTGCCCAGCCGGATGCAACTAAATTTAAAGTGGCACTTTCTTCCCAATAACCCTCTCTGGCTAAACCCCTCCCTTCACCACCTCCAGTTTAAATCCCAGTTGGAATATTTTGGAGGACCAAGTAACCGAGAACCAAGGGGAATCGAGAACCATAGGACACGGGTTCAAGGTGAAGGGGAAAAGATTTAACAGGAATAACCATATAACAATGACAGCACGGAAACAGGCCCTCTCGGCCCTTCCAGTCCGTGCCGACCATTTATTTTCCCCTAGTCCCATCTACCTGCACTCAGACCATACCCCTCCATTCCCTTCCCGTCCATATACCTATCCACTTTACTTTTAAATGTTAAAATCGATCCTGCCTCCACCACTTCTGCTGGAAGATCATTCCACACAGCCACCACTCTCTGAGTAAACAAGTTCCCCCTCATGTTACCCCTAAACTTCTGTCCCTTAATTCTCATGTCATGCCCTCTTGTTTGAATCTTCCCTACCCTCAATGGGAAAAGCTTATCCACGTCAACTCTGTCTACCCCTTTCATCATTTTAAAGACCTCAATCAAGTCCCCCCTTAACCTTCTGCGCTCCAAAGAATAAAGACCCAACTTGTTCAACCTTTCTCTGTAACTTAGTTGCTGGAACCCAGGCAACATTCTAGTAAATCTCCTCTGTACTCTCTCTATTTTGTTGACATCCTTCCTATAATTAAGCGACTCTGGGCAAGAGACTCTGTGCGTCTATCCGATCTATTCCTCTCATGATTTTATACACCTCTATAAGATCACCCCTCATCCTCCTGCGCTCCAAGGAATAGAGACCCAGCCTGCTCAACCTCTCCCTGTAGCTCACACCCTCTAGTCCCGGCAACATTTGCGTAATTCTTCCCTGCACCCTTTCCAGCTCGACGACATTCTTTCCTGTAACACGGTGCCCAGAACTGACCATTTGGAGGAGAAGAGACTTTGGGGATGGTGATATTCGCTACGGGACAGCCAGTCACAGGAAGGTAGACACTGGCGTGCTGGAGTAGCTCAGCGGGTCAGGCAGCATCTGTGGTGAACATGGATAGGTGACGTTTCACAGAGTGCTGGAGTAACTCAGCGGGTCAGGCAGCATCTGTGGAGAACATGGATAGGTGACGTTTCACAGAGTGCTGGAGTATCTCAGCGGGTCAGGCAGCATCTGTGAAGGGAAGGAATGGGTGACGTTTCGGCTCGAGACCCTTTGGGTCTCGGCCCGAAACGTCGCCCATTCCTTCTCTCCAAAAATAAGTGATTTTTCAAATGGTGCCAATTACTAAGGGTGCGAATTATCTGATATTATGGCATTCTGGAGAGAAGGAATGGGTGACGTTTCGCAGAGTGCTGGAGTAACTCAGCGGGTCAGGCAGCATCTGTGGGGAACATGGATAGGTGACGTTTCACAGAGTGCTGGAGTAACTCAGCGGGTCAGGCAGCATCTGTGAAAGGTGCATAAAAGTAACGTCAGAGGCTGAGGAGGGGGGGGCCTGAGAGAAGTATTTCAAATTTTGATAGACATAGTTTTAGCGGCACGGGGGAGTTGCTGCCTCACAGCGCCGGAGACCCGGGTTCGATCCCGACTACGGGCGCTGTCTGTATGGAGTTTGCACGTTCTCCCCTTGACCTGCGTGGGTTTTCTCCGAGATCTTCGGTTTCCTCCCACACACCAAAGACGTGCAGGTTTGTAGGTTAATTGGCTTGGTGTCAATGTAAAAATTGTCCCTAGTGTGTGTAGGATAGTGTTAGTGTGCGGGGATCGCTGGTCGGCGCGGACCCGGTGGGCCGAAGGGCCTGTTTCTGTGCTGTATCTCTAAACTAGGGTAGGGTAGACAGTCAGAACCGTTCCCCCCCCAGGGTGGAGATGTCAAAGACTAGAGGGCGCAGCTTTAAGGTGAGAGGGGCAAAGTTTAAAGGAGATGTGCGGGGCAGGTTTTTTTTACACAGAGGGTGGTGGGGGCCTGGAACGCGCTGCCAGGGGTGGGGGTGGAGGCTGATACGATCGTGGTGTTTAAGAGGCTTTTGGACAGGAGCGTGGATATGCAGGGCATGGAGGGTGAGGTTACTGAGGGCCTGATCAGGCTTGAACCGTGACTGATTCACGGAGGAATGTTGCCAGACCGGTGGGACAAAGAGATGGGAGTTTCGGAGAGGGAGAGGGAGGGAGGGAGAGGGCGAGGAGAGAGAGAGAGAAGGGAAAGCAAGGGGGAAGAGGTAGGAATAGATCGGGTAGACGCACACAGCCTCTTGCCCAGAGTAGGCCTCTAACATTACAAAATGTTAAATGGTCAGCTAGACATAGATCACAAGACCTACACCAACCCCAAACCAATTAGGAGCAGACGAAGGCATTCAATCCAATTTGTGGTCCCAGCCTCAAAGACAGATGTGTACGGCAATTCGTTCTTTCCACACACTATTAAAGCATGGAATAATCTCCACCAAGCCACGGTTGCCCAGCCGGATGCAACTAAATTTAAAGTGGCACTTTCTTCCCAATAACCCTCTCTGGCTAAACCCCTCCCTTCACCACCTCCAGTTTAAATCCCAGTTGGAATATTTTGGAGGACCAAGTAACCGAGAACCAAGGGGAATCGAGAACCATAGGACACGGGTTCAAGGTGAAGGGGAAAAGATTTAACAGGAATAACCATATAACAATGACAGCACGGAAACAGGCCCTCTCGGCCCTTCCAGTCCGTGCCGACCATTTATTTTCCCCTAGTCCCATCTACCTGCACTCAGACCATACCCCTCCATTCCCTTCCCGTCCATATACCTATCCACTTTACTTTTAAATGTTAAAATCGATCCTGCCTCCACCACTTCTGCTGGAAGATCATTCCACACAGCCACCACTCTCTGAGTAAACAAGTTCCCCCTCATGTTACCCCTAAACTTCTGTCCCTTAATTCTCATGTCATGCCCTCTTGTTTGAATCTTCCCTACCCTCAATGGGAAAAGCTTATCCACGTCAACTCTGTCTACCCCTTTCATCATTTTAAAGACCTCAATCAAGTCCCCCCTTAACCTTCTGCGCTCCAAAGAATAAAGACCCAACTTGTTCAACCTTTCTCTGTAACTTAGTTGCTGGAACCCAGGCAACATTCTAGTAAATCTCCTCTGTACTCTCTCTATTTTGTTGACATCCTTCCTATAATTAGGCGACCAATATTGTACACCATACTCCAGAATTGGTCTCACCAATGCCTTGTACAATTTGAACATTACTTCCCTACTCCTATATTCAATGCTCTGATTTATAAAGGCCATATAAAGAATCTGAGGGGTAACTTTTTCACACAAAGGGTGGTGGGTGTATGGAACAAGCTGCCAGAGGAGGTAGTTGAGGCTGGGACTATCCCATTGTTTAAGAAACAGTTAGACAGGTACATGGATAGGACAGGTTTGGAGGGATATGGACCAGACGTGGGCAGGTGGGATTAGTGTAGATGGGACATGTTGGCCGGTTTGGAGGCCATGTCAGTGGATATATTTAAGGCAGAGATAGATAGATTCTTGATCAGTGCGGGTGTCAGAGGTTATGGGGAGAAGGCAGGAGAATGGGGTTAGGAGGGAGAGATAGATCAGCCACGATTGAATGGCCAGGTAGACTTGATGGGCCTAATTCTGCTCCTATGATTTATGATGCACCTCTCAGCTCATCAGCACTTATGATACCAATCTCCTGGGCAAAATCAGACGCGTTCTTGTTTCATTGATGACGATGACTATCTGTCACGGTGACCAGCTTCCTCACGCTGTCTTTAATGTGTCAGGAGTCGCTGCCTCACAGCGCCGGAGACCCGGGTTCCATCCTGACCACGGGTGCTGTCTGTGCGGAGTTTGCATGCTCTCCCCGTGACCTGCGTGGGTTTTCTACGGGCAGGGTTTCTGAAACGTGCTGGAGAAACTCAGCAGGTGCAGCAGCATCTATGGAGCGAGGGAAATAGGCAACGTTTCACACGTTGCCTATTTCCTTCAGGGTTTCGGCCCGAAACGTTGCCTATTTCCTTCGCTCCATAGATGCTGCTGCACCCGCTGAGTTTCTCCAGCACTTTTTGTCGACCTTCGATTTTCCAGCATCTGCAGTTCCTTCTTAAACAATGGACAGTAGACAGTAGGTGCAGGAGTAGGCCATTCGGCCCTTCAAGCCAGCACCGCCATTCAATGTGATCATCCCCAATCAGTACCCTGTTCCTGCCTTCTCCCCATATCCCCTGACTCCGCTATCTTTAAGAGCCCTATCTAGCTCTCTCTTGGAAGCATCCAGAGAACCGGCCTCCACCGCCCTCTGAGGCAGAGAATTCCACAGACTCACAACAGCTCTCTGTGAGAAAAAGTGTTTCCTCGTCTCCGTTCTAAATGGCTTACCCCTTATTCTTAAACTGTGTGTGGCCCCTGGTTCTGGACTCCCCCAACATCGGGAACATGTTTCCTGCCTCTAGCGTGTCCAAACCCTTAATAATCTGATATGTTTCAATAAGATCCCCTCTCATCCTTCTAAACTCCAGAGTGTATAAGCCCAGCCGCTCCATTCTCTCAGCGTGTGACAGTCCTGCCATCCCGGGAATTAACCTGGTGAACCTACGCTGCACTCCCTCAATAGCAAGAATTCCTGCCTTGCTGGTGCTTGCATGGGGTGATCGCTGGTCGGCGCAGACTAGGCGGGCCGAAGGGTTTAGCAACCCGTGTTTTGCACGCTGTCTGTCTAAGGTTTAATATTTTTAGTTGTCGAGATACAGCGCGGAAACAGGCCCTTCCGCCCATCGAGTCCGCGCCGACCAGCGATCCCCGCACACTAACACTATCCTACACACACGAGGTCACTACACTTAGAATCACAATGTGGACTTGATTGTTCTGTACCTAGTCTCGATGAACGTTACAAACGTGTGATTTCTTGCGGTCTGGGGCCCAGATCGTTCCTAAACCGCGCCGCGATATGTCCCGGTAAAATGTTCCCGCTGTGCACCTCACGTTGTATAATATAACTCATAAGTCGTAAAACATTTTTTTAAATGGCGCAGCGGTAGACTTGCTGCCTCACAGCGCCAGAGACCCGGGTTCCATCCCGACCACGGGCGCTGTCTGTACGGAGTTTGTTCGTTAAGGGGCGACTTGAATGAGGTCTTTAAAATGGTGAAAGGGACAGACAGAGTTGACGTGGATAAGCTTTTCCCATTGAGGGTAGGGAAGATTCAAACAAGAGGGCATGACATGAGAATTAAGGGACAGAAGTTTAGGGGTAACATGAGGGGGAACTTCTTTACTCAGAGAGTGGTGGCTGTGTGGAATGAGCTTCCAGCAGAAGTGGTGGAGGCAGGATCGATTTTAACATTTAAAAGTAAAGTGGATAGGTATATGGGCGGGAAGGGAATGGAGGGGTATGGTCTGAGTGCTGGTAGATGGGACTAGGGGAAAATAAATGGTCGGCACGGACTGGAAGGGCCGAGAAGGCCTGTTTCCGTGCTGTAATTGTTATATGGTTATATGGTTCTCCCCGTGACTTGTGTGGGTTTTCTCCGGGTGCTCCGGTTTCCTCCCACACCCCAAAGTCATGCAGTTTTGCGGCTTGGTTAAGTCGCTTGGTGTAAATGGTACAGACTGAACGAGGGTCTCGATCTGAAACATCACCCATTCCTTCTCTCCAGAGATGCTGCCTGTCCCGCTGAGTTCCTCCAGCATTTGCGTCTATCTTCAGTTTGAACCAGCGTCTGCAGTTCCTTCCTGCACTAAACTCCCAGAAAGTTGGCTTGCGTTCTTCCCGACGGCCTGTGTCGCGAGGAATAGTAAGATTAAATGAGAACTTACCAGTTTGAAGTTTGATCTTGATTTTATGAGGCGTTACGATGAACGATTACGTGAAGGAGCCACCAGCCCCCGTGCACGTCAATCTTCAAAGCAGCGGTGTGAAATCACAGATAACAGCTGTTGACCTGAACATAGTAAGATTGGAGCGAACTTGAGAACTACCTTTATGATACGAGGGTTGGGAGCGGTGGGCACGTATTCGCTCATCGCAACTCCTCATAAAATAAAGATCAAACTTCAAACTGATAAGTTATCGTTTAATCTTACAATTTAATTTCAGAGTCACGTGAGTGATTCCGTGAAGACTTCAAAGCTCTGTGATTTCATGCCGGATACGAGTCCAGGCATCACACACTGCATCAATTGACCATGGATGAGTGAAAAAGATTAATGCGTTCAGCCATGACATCGTTTGTTAAAAATGCTGATGCTTTAATCATCAGAGGAGAATAATAGTAACCCCTTCCATCCTGGGGGGAAACTATGAAACCAATCATAAATGGAATTTGGCAAATACCCCCGGTCTGGCAATGGGTTATTATAAAATGTTGGAAAGTTCATTTGCTTGACCATCCTGCGGCCGATAGGGTGTGGTCCAGTGGAATGTACATGACCCTTGCTGCTCATGTAGTAGCAGCCCTAGTGGAGTGAGATAGAAGATATAGTATCTACTTCTGCATTAGCCACAACCCTGTTTGACCACCTAGAGATGGTCTGGATAGATACTTTTTATGAGGTTTTTAGTAACTAACAACCATTGCTAGTGCAGATCCTCTAAGGCTCTTGGTGACCTTGACGTATTGTTGTAAATGAATGACTACAGACAACCGAAGGTCCATGGGGTATGCCATGTGAAATAGTTTGGGACCTGACACCTCTGGTCTGCTCTGCTTAACTACATCATAAACATAAAATATTATAATATTAGCAGATGTAACCATCCTGTCCAGTCGCAATATAAGTAGTGTCTGGACCAGTTGCATTGAGACTAGCGCCATGAGCATAAACACTTTGTAAGTGAGTTTGACCATGGATAGAGATGTAGCTGGGCCCTACTGGTGAAGCAGTTTAAGAACAATGCTAGCATCCCATATCTCCGAGTATCTGGGCCTGGGAGAATTATGTTAAAGATATCCTTATAAATCTGGATATCAGAGAGTGAGACCCGACAGAGTGGGTCCTGATCGCTGCAGCAACTATGATGAGAAAGCACGTTGGCACAGTTAATGGTGCCATAACTTCATTGATTGTCAAAGACCCATCTGATATGAACTCCAACACGTTAGTTATCCGTGCCGGAACATGGAACATTGGCATTAAAACCAAAACACTTCCCATCTCCTGATGAGGAAACATGTGCTGCTTTCTCGGTGCTATCCCTGCACTCTGCAGTGAGCACGTACATGGATCGGTCTGGCAATCCATGCCGCCGAATGGTCTTCTCAGAGACTCCAAGCCTATAAATTGATTTTATCATGCAGAGGGTGGTTTCCTCAGTCACGGGGTCAACCACCAAATGTTTGTGTTTAGGACAACCATATAAGGTCCTATACTCATCCCCAACATTTAACAGGAACCGTGGCTGCATAGGCCAGTCAGGCAGCAAGAAATGCCTGAGGCGAGGTCCTGCTGGTTTTTGTGCTAGACCCGACTGATGAAGGAAAATGGAGGAAAGACATAAAGAGCATTCCTCCTCGGTGTAGCGAGAATACTATTGCCACTGTGCCACATATTTCTGCAATGGTGATAGAGCCTTGATGCAAACATGTTGATATTTGGTGTTCCATCGAACCACAATGTCATTAAACATAGAAACACTGAAACATAGAAAAATAGGTGCAGGAGTAGGCCCTTCGGCCCTTCGAGCTTGCACCGCCATTCAATATGATCATGGCTGATCATCCAACTCAGTATCCCGTACCTGCCTTCTCTCCATACCCCCTGATCCCTTTAGCCACAAGTGCCACATCTAACGCCCTCTTAAATATAGCCAATGAACTGGCCTCAACTACCCTCTCTGGCAGAGAATTCCAGAGACTCACCACTCTCTGTGTAAAGAATGTTTTCCTCATCTCAGTCCTAAAGGAATTCCCCCTTATCCTTAGACTGTGACCCCTTGTTCTGGACTCCCCCAACATCGGGAACAATCTTCCAGCATCTAGCTTGTCCAACCCCTTAAGAATTTTGTAAGTCTCTATAAGATCCCCCCTCAATCTTCTAAATTCCAGCGAGTACAAGCCGAGTCTATCCAATCTTTCTTCATATGAAAGTCCTTTTTTATAATATTTTTATTAGAAGCCATACATATTACTAATATTAGCAATGTTACAAAATTTTGCGATTTTAAAAACCAAGTCTGCAATTTATCCCATCAGATAAAGCATAAAAAGAAGTTTAATTTGACACCTAATTCACTTTCATATCTTCAGTATTAAGAAAGTTATGGCCATTTTCATACTCGGAAATGAGCATCTTGTTCCCCATTGCCTTTCAATTGACTTAACTCAAAAGCTGTGATCTAGAACCGTTAAAAGCCCATAACATTCTTAAAAATTAAGAGAACTCAATGAAATTTTCAGTTATTATAGATTGAAGCATTCTGAAACAAATATGAAACAATCTTACTTGGATGACCTGAAATTAAAGCATATAATTAGTTAGTTATCTAATTGTAGCTAATTACAAAATTCAATGAGTAGATCTAAACATCTATCCATTTCTTAAGAAAAGATAAACTTTTTTAAAATTGCCTAAGTGTCCAAATAACATTCACACAATAATCCACAATATAACATCATTTTAAAATCTCATTTTCATGAATTTCTGGGCCAAATGGAAGGAATTTAGTGTTTTATGCCTGTAAATTAATGGCCATTTAAATCAACTAGCGAGTGGGTTTTAGTAGAATGCGGTGGATTAGAACGTTGCGGTTAGCGGTGAAGTCGGGGGGAAAAATACTGTTTGTTCATACATTTTTTGGGACCCCATTTCGCAACATAAAAATATTATTAATGCCTCCCGAAAAACCAACTTTTAATATAAAAATAAAGTATTTACCTTTTTTTCTCCCCTACGGAAAATGCTTCCGGTTGTCGGCGCTCACGGCTTTTGAAGGTGATTTTTAAGTTACTCTAGTTAATAAATAATGTAGAGTAATTTAAAAACACCACCATTCATGAAATGTCGGAGCGATTTTTCTTCCGCAACCAAATCGCCCGACATTGATCGATTTGTCCTGCCTGTTGAAAAACGGCACTTTAAGCCCGCCCCCCCTCTGCAAGGCGCGAAAGTCGCGCACACGGGGAGCGGCAGAAGTGCAGCGCCGCTAAAGGTACGTTTTGTAACATACCTACTAATATTATAACCGTTTTTTCAGATATACATTTTACATATTTCCAAAGTTATATAAGTATTACAAAGCAATATATAAAAGCCTCTATTTTTTTTTTAAGAGTGAAAAGAGTAAAGAATTAAGAAATAATAGATGTTTAATCAAAAGAGTGTGATTGAATAATATTGATTATGATTTTGGTTATATGTGAGAGAAAAAAAAAGGGAACAAAATAAAAATGAAAATAATAAAAATTAAAAAATAATACTGGCAAACAATTATTATACTAAACAAAATAAATTGAAGTGTACATCTTAACAATGAATTTACACACAGAGAGTGGTGGGTCTCTGGAACTCTCTGCCACAGAAGGTAGTTGAGGCCAGTTCATTGGCTATATTTAAGAGGGCGTTAGATGTGGCCCTTGTGGCTAAAGGGATCTATTTCAAATATATATGAAAGTCCTGCCATCCCAGGAATCAGTCTGGTGAACCTTCTCTGTACCCCCTCTATGGCAAGAATGTCTTTCCTCTGATTTGGAGACCAAAACTGTACGCAGTACTCCAGGTGTGGCCTCACCAAGACCCTGTACAACGTTGCGATTAAATAAGTTGTGATACCACATCCATACTGTGTGTTGTCACAGGTTTTTACGCGATGATACACCAGCGTCAAATTCCCCCACCGCAGTGTATCAACTTGGAGTTGAGCATGCAAGGCCCATCCGCCTCTGCAACTAGAGATGATATTCGTCATTTTTCATCTTTGAGCACTAGTATCAGTTCGTAATATACATCCCGGGAATTAACGTGGTGAACCTACGCTGCGCTCCCTGGCCTCCAGCCTCCACCGCCCTCTGAGGCAGAGAATTCCACAGACTCACAATTCTTTGTGGGGGGGGGGCATGGTAACAGGTGTTGCATCTCCTGGGGAGGGGGGTGGTTTGGGCGGAGTGGGACGGGTTGACGCAGGGATTTGCAGAGGGAAGGTTTCTGAAGAGCGCGTTTCGTTTCCATGTTTCCAGGAAGCTGAGCAGCACGCGAGCACGAGTGCGGGGAGGGATGCGGGGAGCCTGGCCGTGAGGAGCGTGAAGATGTGCCCTCCCGGTAAAGGCAAGGCGAGGAGGAGCGACAAGGACAGGGAGAGGGGCAAGGAGGGAGAATGCAGGTGCGAGCAGCAGGGACAGAACCAGAGCCTGCAGAAGAACCTCGGCAAGAAGCAACAGACTTTAGAAAGCTCCTGCGCCATTTCCTCCTACCGGTACTCCATCCAAGAGGTGAGACATCGCGGGCTGGGCTTGGGCTGGCATGGGGGTGGACGGGGAGAGTGGCCTGGGGACAACGTGGGGGAACGCTGCCCTCTCAGTGTGGTGAGAGACAGATCCTAGACTCGCACGGGCGTCTAGTATTGTTTTACACGTCTAAGTCAAAAATAATCTACTTAAATACACAATAGGTGCAGGAGGAGGCCATTCGGCCCTTCGAGCCTGCACCGCCATTCAACATGATCATGGCTGATCATCCAACTCAGTATCCCGTACCTGCCTTCTCTCCATACCCTCCGATCCCCTTAGCCACAAGTGCCACATCTAACTCCCTCTTAAATATAGCCAATGAACTGGCCTCAACTACCCTCTGTGGCAGAGAATTCCAGAGACCCACCACTCTCTGTGTGAAAAAAGTCCTTCTCATCTCGGTCCTAAAGGATTTCCCCCTTATCCTTAAGCTGTGACCCCTTGTCCTGGACCTCTCCAACATCGGGAACAATCTTCCTGCATCTAGCCTGTCCAACCCCTTAAGAATTTTGTAAGTTTCTATAAGATCGCCTCTCAATCTCCTAAATTCTAGAGAGTATAAACCGAGTCTATGCAGTCTTTGTTCATAAGACAGTCCTGACATCCCAGGAATCTGGTGAACCTTCTCTGCACTCCCTCTATGGCAATAATGTCCTTCCTCAGATTTGGGGAATGTGCAGGAGGAGGCCATTCGGCCCTTCGAGCCAGCACCGCCATTCACTGTGATCATGGCTGATCATTCCCAATCAGTTCCCCGTTCCTGCCTTCTCCCCATATCCCCTGACTCCGCTATCTTTAAGAGCCCTATCTAGCTCTCTCTGGAAAGCATCCAGAGAACCGGCCTCCACCGCCCTCTGAGGCAGAGAATTCCACAGACTCGCCACTCTCTGTGTGAAAAAGTGTTTCCTCATCTCCGTTCTAAATGGCTTACCCCTTATTCTTAAACTGTGTGGTCCCTGGTTCTGGACTCCCCCAACATCGGGAACCTAGAAGTGAGGATTTTAGAAGTGAGATTTAACTTAACTTGGAGTCTTTTGATAGTGGACTTTTCACCTGATATTTTTCAAGTCCTAAAGTTTGGGCTGCAAATCAGCTTCCACCCCATCAGCCGTCACCTGCACCTCCTCCAACCTCATCTACTGCATCCGCTGCTCCAGGTGTCAGCTGCTCTACATCGGTGAGACCAAGCGCAGGCTCGGCGATCGCTTCGCCCAACACCTCCGCTCAGTCCGCAATAACCAACCTGATCTCCCGGTGGCTCAGCACTTCAACTCCCCCTCCCATTCCCAATCCGACCTTTCTGTCCTGGGCCTCCTCCATGGCCAGAGTGAGGCCCACCGCAAATTGGAGGAGCAGCACCTCATATTTCGCTTGGGTAGTTTACACCCCAGCGGTGTGAACACTGACTTCTCCAATTTCAGGTAGTCCCTGCTTTCTCCCTCTCTCTCCATCCCCTCCCCTCCCCAGCTCCCCCACCAGTCTCACTGTCTCCAGCTACATTCTACCTCTGACCCGCCCTCTCCCGACATCAGTCTGAAGAAGGGTCTCGACCCATTCCTTCTCTCCAGAGATGCTGCCTGTCCCGCTGAGTTACTCCAGATTTGAGTGTCCTCCTGTGGTTTAGGACCAGCTCTGGACAAGACCATGAGGATTTGCAGAGTTGTAGGTGTGGAGAGGAGAGGGGGAGGGGGCTGGGAGGGAGAAATAAATGGCTGTCTAGGTGGGAAGGGGTGGGAGGGGGGATAGAATGGGGGGTGGGGTGGGTGGGGGGGAGTGAGAATAGGGAATCCACTGTTCATAGATACAGTGGTGCGGGCAATACTGACAGATAATACTGACCAGACCAACACACACGCACGTACACATGTACACACGTACACACGTACACACACACAAGTAAGTAAGTAAGTTTATTGGCCAAGTATTCACATACAAGGAATTTGCCTTGGTGCTCCGCCCACAAGTAACAACATGACATACAGTGACGGTTACTGAGACACACGTACACACACACACAGACACAGACGCGTACGCACACTCACACAAGCGCACATGCACACTCACACAGACATGCATGCACACGCACACACATGCACTTACGCACACGCACAGACACACATACAGAGACACACGCACATACACAGATATGCACACTCATACAGACACGTACATACACAAACAATCACACACTCACTTAGACACAGATATACTCATAATCACACACCTTCACACTGACACACTCACAGACACATAGACATTCTCTCTCTCACTCACTCACACACACATGTACACACTCACACACACACACACACACACACACACACATGCACACACATGTACACACACACATGCACACACACACATGTACAAACATGTACACACACACATGTACACACACACGCGCACACACACACACACACATGTACACACACACACACAAGTACACACACACACACTCACACACACAAAGAAACACACACACACAGAAACACACACACACACACACACACATACACACACACTCACACACACACAGAAACACACACACACACACAGAAACACACACACACACACACACACACACACACACACACACACACACACACACCATATAACCATATAACAATTACAGCACGGAAACAGGCCATCTCGGCCCTTCAAGTCCGTGCCGAACAACTTTTTTCCCTTAGTCCCACCTGCCTGCACTCATACCATAACCCTCCATACCCTTCTCATCCATATGCCTATCCAATTTATTTTTAAATGATACCAACGAACCTGCCGCCACCACTTCCACTGGAAGCTCATTCCACACCGCTACCACTCTCTGAGTAAAGAAGTTCCCCCTCATGTTACCCCTAAACCTCTGTCCCTTAATTCTAAAGTCATGTCCTCTTGTTTGAATCTTCCCTATTCTCAAAGGGAAAAGCTTGTCCACATTAACTCTGTCTATCCCTCTCATCATTTTAAAGACCTCTATCAAGTCCCCCCTTAACCTTCTGCGCTCCAGAGAATAAAGACCTAACTTATTCAACCTATCTCTGTAACTTAGCTGTTGAAACCCAGGCAACATTCTAGTAAATCTCCTCTGTACCCTCTCTATTTTGTTGACATCCTTCCTATAATTGGGCGACCAAAATTGTACACCATACTCCAGATTTGGTCTCACCAATGCCTTGTACAATTTTAACATTACATCCCAGCTTCTATACTCAATCCCTCTGTTCAACTGTATTCTTCAATTCCCTACCGTTTACCATGTACGTCCTATTTTGATTTGTCCTGCCAAGGTGTAGCACCTCACATTTATCAGCATTAAACTCCATTTGCCATCTTTCAGCCCATTTTTCCAACTGGCCTAAATCACTCTGTAGACTTTGGAAATCCTCTTCATTATCCACAACACCCCCTATCTTGGTATCATCTGCATACTTACTAATCCAATTTACCACCCCTTCATCCAGATCATTGATGTACATGACAAACAACAAAGGACCCAACACAGATCCCTGAGGCACCCCACTAGTCACCTGCCTCCAACCCGACAAACAGCCATCCACCATTACTCTCTGGCTTCTCCCATTCAGCCACTGTTGAATCCATCATACACACACTCACACACGCACACACACACACACACACACACACACACACACACACACAGACACAGACACACAGACACACACACAGACACACACACACACACACACACACACCCACACACACACCCACACACACACACACACACACACACCACACACACACACACACACACACAGAAACACAGAAACACACACACACACACACACACACACACACACACACACACACACACACACACACACACACACACAGAAACACACACAGAAACACACAGAAACACACACACACACACACACACACACACACACACACACACACACACACACACACACACACACACACAGGAGCGTTACCTAGTCAGCTTTACGGCGCTTGCTTTGGGCTAGAACCTCAATAGGGAGGAAGGAAGTGATGACCGGGGCCGTCATGGTGGCGCAGCGGTAGAGTTGCTGCCTCACAGCGCCAGAAACCCGGGTTCCATTCCGACCACGGGTGCTGTCTGTATGGAGTTTGCACGTTCTCCCCGTGACCAGCATGGGTTTTCTCCGGGTGCTCCGGTTTCCTCCCACACTCCAAAGACGTACAGGTTTACCGAGATACCGAGACAACAGGTGCAGGAGTAGGCCATTCGGCCCTTCGAGCCAGCACCGCCATTCAATGTGATCATGGCTGATCATCCCCAATCAGTACCCCGTTCCTGCCTTCTCCCCATATCCCCTGACTCCATTAGCCCTAAGAGCTAAATTTAACTCTCTCTTGAAAACATCCAGCGAATCGGCCTCCACTGCATTCTGTAGCAGAGAATTCCACGGATTCACAACTCTCTGGGTGGAAATGTTTTTCCTCATCTCAGTCTCAAGAGTTTAGAAGTTGAGAGGGGATCTCATTGAAACATATAAGATTGTTAAGGGTTTGGACACACAAGAGGCAGGAAACATGTTCCCGATGTTGGGGGAGTCCATCCTACTCCTGCACCTATTGTCTACCTGAGGTAGGGTGAGGGGTTGTGGAGAGACTGGAGAGAGGAAGGATGTGCTGGCTCTGGAGAGGGTCCAGAGGAGGTTTACAAGAACGATCCCAGGAATGAGTGGGTTAACGTACGATGAGCGTTTGCCGGCGCTGGGCCTGTACTCGCTGGGGTTTAGAAGGATGAGGGGGAACCTCATTGAAACTTACAGAATAGTGAAAGGCCTGGATAGAGCGGATGTGGAGAGGATGTTTCCACTAGTGGGAGAGTCTAGGACCAGAGGGCACAGCCTCAGAATTAAAGCACGTTCCTTTAGGAAGGAGATGAGGAGGAATTTCTTTAGTCAGAGGGTGGTGAATCTGTGGAACTCATTGCCACAGACGGCTGTGGAGGCCAAGTCAGTGGACATATTTAAGGTAGATCGACAGATTCTTGATTAGTCAGAGCTTATGCGGAGAAGGCAGGAGAATGGGGTTGAGAGGGAGAGATAGATCAGCCATGATTGAATGGTGGAGTAGACTCGATGGGCCGAACGGCCTAATTCTGTTTCCTATGCCTTGTGAACGGACTCAGCGGGTCAGGCAGCATGTCTGGATTGAATGGACAGATGACGTTTCGAGTCGGGACCCTCTGTGCCCCTGAATTTCAACAAAGACAGTTTGACAACATATTTCAAAGCCCCGACATCCACACTAACTGGAAGCACAAGGAACTGCAGATGCTGGTATGCTGAGCAAAACACAAAGTGCTGGAGGAACTCAGTGGGCCAGGCAACATCTTTAGACGCCAAACTTTAGAGGCAGCACGGTGGCGCAGCGTTAGAGTTGCTGCCTCACAGCGCCAGAGACCCGGGTTCGATCCCGACTACGGGTGCTGTCTGTACGGAGTTTGCACGTTCTCCCCGTGACCTGCGTGGGTTTTAGATCCTGTGGAGGTTTGTAGGTTAATCAGCTTGGTATAAATACTCCTGCACCTGTTGTCTATTGTCCATTGCCCTGAATGGCCGACCCCTTATTCGTAAACTGTGTGACCCCTGGTTCTGGACTCCCCCAACATCGGGAACATGTTTCCTGCATCTAGCCTGAAGAGATTGAAATGTTTCCACAAGATCTCCTCTCATCTCATCTCCTGCTTGTAGGTAGTGTCGGAAGAAACTGCAGGTGCTGGTTTACCCCGAAGAATAACACAAAGTGCTGGAGTAACTCGGCGAGACATCTCTGGAGAACATGAACCAACGTCACCAGTTGCAGTTCTCCGGGGATGCTGCCTGACCCGCTGAGTTGCTCGAGGTTTGTCGGTTAATTGGCTTCAGTAATTCGTCCCGAGTGTGTAGGATGGAACAAGTGGACCAGGGGGATTGCTGGTCGGTCGGTGCAGGCCTGTTTCCACTCTGTATCTCCATAGTATAGACATATGGTGCGGAAACAGGCCCTTCGGCCCAACGAGCTCGTGCTGACCAGCGATCCCCGCACGCTAACACTACCCTACACATACACACTAGAGAAAATGTTCCATTTATTTACACCAAGCCGATTAACCGACAAACCTGCACGTCTTTGGAGCGTGGGAGGAAACCGAAGATCTCACAGGATCTAAAACCCACGCAGGTCACGGGGAGAACGTGCAAACTCCGTACAGACAGCACTCGTAGTCGGGATCAAACCCGGGTCTCTGGCGCTGTGAGGCAGCAACTCTACCGCTGCGCCACTGTGCTGCCTCTAAAGTCTGATGTGTAGAGTCTAAAGATGTTGCCTGGCCCTCTGAGTTCCTCCAGCACTTTGTGTTTTGCTCAGGATTCCAGCATCTGCAGTTCCTTGTGCTTCCAGTTAGTGTGGATGTCGGGGCTTTGAAATATGTTGTCAAACTGTCTTTGTTGAAATATTCAGGGGCACAGAGGGTCTGATGAAGGGTCCCGACTCGAAACGTCATCTGTCCATTCAATCCAGACATGCTGCCTGACCCGCTGAGTCCGTTCACAAGGCATAGGAAACAGATTTAGGCCATCCGGCCCATCGAGTCTACTCCACCATTCAATCATGGCTGATCTATCTCTCCCTCTCAACTCCATTCTCCTGCCTTCTCCCCATAAGATCTGACTAATCAAGAATCTATCTATCTCCCTACCTTAAAAATATCCACTGACTTGTGGCCTCCACAGCCGTCTGTGGTAAAGAATTCCACAGATTCACCACCCTCTGACTAAAGAAATTCCTCCTCATCTCCTTCCTAAAAGAACATCCTTTAATTCTGAGGCCGTGCCCTCTGGTCCTAGACTCTCCCACTAGTGGAAACATCCTCTCCACATACACTCTATCCAGGCCTTTCACTTTCTGTAAGTTTCAATGAGGAGTCCCCTCATCCTTCTAAACTCCAGCGAGTACAGGCCCAGCGCTGACAAACGCTCATCGTACGTTAACCCACTCATTCCTGGGATCGTTCTCGTAAACCTCCTCTGGACCCTCTCCAGAGCCGGCACATCCTTCCTCTCTCCAGTCTCTCCCCAACCCCTCACCCTACCTCAGGTAGCCAATAGGTGCAGGAGTAGTCCATTCAGCCCTTCGAGCCAGCACCGCCATTCAATGTGATCATGGCTTTCCTACTGAGTTCCTGCAACACACTGTGTTCAGCGTTGGGTTGTGTGTCTGGGAGATTAGTTCAGTTTAGTTTATTAATAGGCAATAGACAATAGGTGCAGGAGTAGGCCATTCAGCCCTTCGAGCCAGCACCGCCATTCAATGTGATCATGGCTGATCATCCCTAATCAGTACCCCGTTCCTGCCTTCTCCCCATATCCCTTGATTCCACTAGCCCCCAGAGCTCTAACTATCGAGATTGTCACATGTACCGAGGTGCAGTGAAAAGCATCCCGTACCTCTTGCCCGATGGGAGAGGGGAGAAGAGGGAGTGGCCGGGGGGTGAGACTGGTCCTTGATGATGCTGCCGGCCTTGCCGAGGCAGCGTGAGGTGTAGATGGCGTCGATGGAAGGGAGGTTGGTTTGCGGTGGCAGTCTGGGCTGCGTCCGCAACTCGCTGCGATTTCGTGCGGTCTAGGATGGAGCCGTGCGTTTCACGAGGTAGCTGGTCGAAGGTTCTACGCTGTGGTGAGCTGGACCCTGGACAGGCCTGGCTGTATTCTACAGTGCATGTGTCTCCAGTGTAACTCGAGCAACTGGGGAAACAGCTCTGTTGGAATAACATCCAGGGCCAATACTCTACGCCTCCCCCCGTCTCAAAGTTCCACGGCAACTTCCGATGGTTCCACCCAGGTACAGACCCACCTTGTTGAGTCTCATAGTCGGTTTTCACCTAGGGCCATAAGGTCATTAGTCTGCCTCAGAGGGTAGTGGAGGCCGGTTCTCTGGATGCTTTCAAGAGAGAGCTAGATAGGGCTCTTAAAGATAGCGGAGTCAGGGGATATGGGGAGAAAGCAGGAACGGGGTACTGATTGGGGATGATCAGCCATGAACCAGGGCCCACAGTTTAAGAATAAGGCCTCATGTTACCCCTAAACTTCTGTCTTCCCTACCCTCAATGGGAAAAGCTTATCCACGTCAACTCTGTCTATCCCTCTCATCATTTTAAAGACCTCAATCAAGTCCCCCCTTAACCTTCTGCGCTCCAAAGAATAAAGACCTAACTTGTTCAACCTTTCTCTGTAACTTAGTTGCTGGAACCCAGGCAACATTCTAGTAAATCTCCTCTGTACTCTCTCTATTTTGTTGACATCCTTCCTATAATTAGGCGACCAGAGGGTGGTGAATCTGTGGAATTCTTTGCCACAGACGGCTGTGGAGGCCACAAGTCAGTGGATATTTTTACGGCAGAGATAGATAGATTCTTGATCAGTACGGGTGTCAGGGGTTATGGGGAGAAGGCAGGAGAATGGGGGTTAGGAGGGAGAGATAAGTAAGTAAGTTTATTGGCCAAGTATTCACATACAAGGAATTTGCCTTGGTGCTCCGCCCACAAGTAACAACATGACATGCAGTGACAGTTACGAATGACTCAGAAAACACTAAACATTAATAATAATAAAACATTAATGATAAAACACCAGTGATCAAGCATAATAGAACAGCCACGATTGAATGGTGGAGTAGACGATGGGCCGAATGGCCTAATTCTACTCCTATTCATTGCGTACATTTCTGGTCTCCAAATCTGAGGAAGGACATTATTGCCATAGAGGGAGTGCAGAGAAGGTTCACCAGACTGATTCCTGGGATGTCAGGACTGTCTTATGAACAAAGACTGCATAGACTCGGTTTATACTCTCTAGAATTTAGGAGATTCAGATTCAGATTCAGATTCAATTTTAATTGTCATTGTCAGTGTACAGTACAGAGACAACGAAATGCATTCGTTTGAATTGAGATTGAGAGGGGATCTTATAGAAACTTACAAAATTCTTAAGGGGTTGGACAGGCTAGATGCAGGAAGATTGTTCCCGATGTTGGGGAGGTCCAGGACAAGGGGTCACAGCTTAAGGATAAGGGGGAAATGCTTTAGGACTGAGATGAGAAGGACTTTTTTCACACAGAGAGTGGTGGGTCTCTGGAACTCTCTGCCACAGAGGGTAGTTGAGGCCAGTTCATTGGCTATATTTAAGAGGGAGTTAGATGTGGCCCTTGTGGCTAAGGGGATCAGAGGGTATGGAGAGAAGGCAGGTACGGGATACTGAGTTGGATGATCGGCCATGATCATATTGAATGGCGGTGCAGGCTCGAAGGGCCGAATGGCCTACTCCTGCACCTAATTTCTATGTTTCTATGTTTCTATTCCTAATGACCTTATAGCAGAGCCACTGCCTCACAGCGCCAGAGACCTGGGTTCGATCCTGACTGCTGGTGCTGACTTCTGACTTCTGGGGGAGGGATAGAACAGGCATGATTGAATGGCGGAGTAGACTTGATGGGGCCGAATGGCCGTTGGGGAGGTTAATAGAATCTGTAAATGGTGCAGTGTGTCAGAGAGTCGACTCCGATGAAGTGCAGAGTCACACTCAGTTGGCAGGGAAGATTTGTAACGGTCGGCATGGTAACCGCAGGCTTACTATCCCGTAGGGAAGGATATTGTAGAGAGTTGAGTTTGACAGGACAGGAAGCCGACTTAACTCAATCCACACCACACAGAACCAGGCCGTGGTGTGTGGGCCATTCAGCCCTACGATCCATGCAATCCCACACACAGACTTTCCCCTGACTCGCAGTCTGGAGAAGGGTCTCGACACTACCTTGAATGGTAGGCCTCTGATAGTGTTAGACAATGGACAATAGGTGCAGGAGTAGGCCATTCAGCCCCTCGTGCCTGCACCGCCATTCAATAGACAATAGACAATAGACAACAGGTGCAAGAGTAGGCCATTCAGCCCCTCGAGCCAGCACCGCCATTCAATAGACAATAGACCCGTTGCAGGAGTAGGCCATTTACTCTTAGGGCTAACGGAATCAAGGGATATGGGGAGAAGACAGGAATGAGGTACTGATTTTAGATGATCAGCCGTGATCATATTGAATGGCATTGCTGGCTCGCCATTCAATAGGTGCAGGAGTAGGCCATTCGGCCCTTCGAGCCAGCACCGCCATTCAATGTGATCATGGCTGATCATCCACAATCAGTACCCCGTTCCTGCCTTCTCCACATATCCCCTGACTCCGCTATTTTTAAGAGCCCTATCTAGCTCTCTCTTGAAAGTATCCAGAGAACCGGCCTCCACCGCCCTCTGAGGCAGAGAATTCCACAGACTCACAACTCTCTGCGTGAAAAAGTGTTTCCTCGTCTCCGTTCTAAATGGCCGACCCCTTATTCTTAAACTGTGTGGCCCCTGGTTCTGGACTCCCCCAACATCGGGAACATGTTTCCTGCCTCTGGTGTGACCAAACCCTTAATAATCTTATATGTTTCAATGAGATCCCCTCTCATCCTTACAAATTCCAGAGTGTACAAGCCCAGCCGCTCCATTCTCTCAGCATATGACAGTCCCGCCATCCCGGGAATTAACCTTGTGAACCTACGCTGCACTCCCTGTCAACTCAGTGTGAATCTGCAATTCATCTAATTGCATCATTCACAGATTCTATTAACCTCCCACAGCCATTCGGCCCATCTAGTCCACTCCGCCATTCAATCATGGCTGATCTATCTCTCCCCCCTTGACCCCCTTCTCCCCACAACCCCTGACACCCGTTAATTGGCTAAATGACTAAAATGTTAAAAAAATTGTCCCTAGTGGGTGTAGGATAGTGTTATAGTGTGCGGGGATCGCTGGCCGGCACGGACTCGATGGGCCGAAGGGCCTGTATCTCCAAACTAAACTAAACTGGACAGTGAAACCGAGGGGAGAGAGAGAGGAAAGCAAGTCAGGGCATTCCTTCCCTCCAGAGATGCTGCTTGGCTCCTGACGCTGAGTTACTCCAGCACTTCTGCGCTTATCTTCGGCATAAACTGGCGCCTGCAGTTGCTTCCTACACACCAGTAAGAGACAGTTGGAGGAGAGCGAGTCATGGGTAAAAAGCTGCAGAGATAAAAAAATATATAACGTCATCGATGCCACAATCACAAGGTCGTTGCCACGGAAACACTTGCGTTAAAATTCTCCGACGGTTGTCCAGGGACTGAGAGAGGGGAGTTTTTGTAATGTCAATTGGTACCTGCAGGGTATTTTGCTAGAGCGCTCTCGAACAATTATCCCAATGACGGAGCCTCACTGGGAAATATTAGAGCAGCTCTCAAGGTAGACAAAAACTGATGGTCCAATTCTACACGGCCATGGTACAGTCTGTCCTCACCTTCTCCATCGCGGTCTGGTTTGGCTCAGCCACCAAGCACGACACCCGGAGGCTGCAGCGAATCGTCCGATCAGCTGAGAAGGTTATTGGCTGAAACCTTCCCTCCATTGACGAACTGTACACTGCAAGGGCCAGGAAGCGAGCGGGCAAGATCATCTCTGACCCCTCTCACCCTGGCCACAAACTCTTTGAATCACTTCCCTCTGGAAGGCGACTCCGGACTGTCAAAGCTGCCACAGCCAGACATAAAAACAGTTTTTATCCACGAGTAGTTGCTCTACTCAACAGCCAAAAATCTGTAGCCTCCCTTTGATCTGGTATTTTGTTGGTTCGCGCGCTTGATCAATGGTGTTTTATCATTAATGTCTTATTATTATTAATGTTTAGTGTTTCCTGAGTCATTCGTAACTGTCACTGTATGTCATGTTGTTACTTGTGGGCGGAGCACCAAGGCAAATTCCTTGTATGTGAATACTTGGCCAATAAACTTACTTAAGGGCCTGTCCCGCTTACGCGACCTTGGCTCGCAAATTACGCAACCTCGTGGTCGCTTGAGGCGTACGGGCACCGTATGGTCGCACGAGGCCGGTCCCACTTAGAAGCGCGGAGGGGTATGGAGTTGTGCGGGGCTGGTCCCGACATCGCGCGGGGCTACGAAATTCCAGCAGTGACCAAAATCTTCTCTCGCCAACGGCCTGTCGGCTCGTGTACGCACGCAGGCGCATTGCAGTCGTACACAGCGTCTTGATGGCGTACGCCTAGCACGCGGCGTTGCGTGATGATGTCACACCCGAACGCCGTGCCACACCCAAATTCAGTCGTCCAGCCTCCTGCCCAGCATGACGTAAATGACGTCACGCACGAACTTTGCGTGAACTCCGCTTCCGGTTGGTCACGCCAAACGCACGCAAGCGCACGCAAGTGGGACAGGCCCTTCACTTACTTAACTCAGCAGGACAAGCAGCATCTATGGAGAGAAGGAATAGGTGACATTCTATTCACACCTGGCGTATTGTGTGCAGTTTTAAGTCTCCGGCACTAGGGACAATTTTTCACATTTTTACAATTTTCCCATTTTACAAACTACAAACCTGCACGTCTTTGGAGCGTGGGAGGAAACCGAAGATCTCGGAGAAAGCCCGGTCACGCAGGTCACGGGGAGAACGTGCAAACTCCGTACGGGCAGCGCCCGTAGCCGGGATCGAACCCGGGTCTCCGGCGCTGTGAGGCAGCAACTCTACCGCTGCGCCACCGCGTACGTCTCATTGCCACCTTCCCCACAGCTCGCAATGATCCATTCGCCATGTTACTTGAGTCTTGAGTCTACAAGTCTGAAGAAGGATCTCGACCCGAAACGTCACCCGTTCTTTCCCTCTCCAGAGATGCTGCCTGTCCCGCTGAGTTACTCCTGCATCTTGTGTCTGCCTCTTCTGTAAATCCCAGGTCCGCTGAAAGCAACCTTGTACGCTCTGCTCTGCTCCCCACCTTTCCTGATTCCCTGCTCTCCCCACCCGCTCTCATCCTACCAAGTAGCGGCACGGTGGCGCAGCGGTAGAGTTGCCGCCTCACCGCGCCAGAGACCCGGGTTCCATCCCGGCTACGGGCGCTGCCCGTACGGAGTTTGCACGTTCTCCCCCGTGACCTGCGTGGGTTCACTCCAAGATCTTCGCTTTCCTCCCGCGCTGCAACGACATGCATGTTTGTAGGTTAATTGTGTAAATGTAAATTGTCCCCAGTGGGTGTGGGATAGTGTTAGTGTGCGGGGATTGCTGGTCGGCACGGACTCAGTGGGCCGAAGGGCCTGTTTCTGTGCTGTATCTCCAAACTAAACTAATCTAAAAGTAGAGAAAGCACTGCATAGAGGGGATGTGGAGAGGATGTTTCCACTAGTGGGAGAGTCTAGGACCAGAGGGCACAGCCTCAGAATTAAAGGACGTAGCTTCAGAATGGAGATGAGGAGGAATTTCTTTAGTCAGAGGGTGGTGAATCTGTGGAATTCTTTGCCACAGACGGCGGTGGAGGCCACAAGTCAGTGGATATTTTTAAGGCAGGGATAGATAGATTCTTGATCTGTACGGGTGTCAGGGGTTACGGGGAGAAGGCAGGAGAATGGGGTTAGGAGGGAGAGATAGACCAGCCATGATTGAATGGCAGAGTAGACATGATGGGCCGAATGGCTAATTCCTCTCCTATCACTTTATGAATTCATGTCTGTAAATGGCTCGATTATAATCGCGCACAGTTTTACCGCTGACTGGTCAGCAGGCGAGAGAAAGCTTTTCACTGTACCTCGGTACACGTGACAATAAAATGAACTGAACTAACGGGATTAGACCAAAGAAACATCTCCCATTGGAGAACTTGGACGACTTTAATACCTGGATGTTTCCCATTTGACAATAGACAATAGACAATAGACAATAGGTGCAGGAGTAGGCCATTTGGCCCTTCGAGCCAGCAGATCCTAGACTCGCACGGGCGTCTAGTACTGTTTTACACGTCTAAGTCAAAAATAATCTACTTAAATACACAATAGGTGCAGGAGTAGGCCATTCGGCCCTTCGAGCCAGCACCGCCATTCAATGTGATCATGGCTGATCATCCCCAATCAGTACCCCGTTCCTGCCTTCTCCCCATATCCCCTGACTCCGCTATCTTTAAGAGCCCTATCTAGCTCTCTCTTGAAAGCATCCAGAGAACCGGCCTCCACCGCCCTCTGAGGCAGAGAATTCCACAGACTCACCACTCTCTGTGAGAAAAAGTGTTTCCTCATCTCCGTTCTAGATGGCTTACCCCTTATTCTTAAACTGTGTGTGGCCCCTGGTTCTGGACTCCCCCAACATCGGGAACATGTTTCCTGCCTCTAGCGTGTCCAAACCCTTAATAATCTTATATGTGTCAATGAGGTTTTCCATTTGGTTTTGTATTGATGGGTCACGGAAGGACTGGTTGGCTCGCAACAAAAGCTTTTCACTGTACCATTGGTGCACGCGACCATTAATAAACTAAACTGTAACTCGGCTGACAGGGAATTGTTGGGCGGGTGGGGACTGTGAGCTGAGGGCCTGCACGGACCCAATGGGCCGAATGGTCTCTACCCTGCGTCATGGATTCCTGGCGGGGGAGAGTGATGGCGTCAAGGTGGATGGCCCACAGGGCCGACTTGTCTCCTCACGTCAGGCCCCAGGGAGCTCGTTTTCCGACAATTAGCCGTTAACGAGCAGGAGGGAGCAAGCTTCAGGAAGGAACTGCAGATGCTGGTTTACACCGAAGATAGGCACAAAGTGCTGGAGTAACTCTGCCGTGCAGGCAGCATCTTTAAGAACCCTTTAAGAGAGCATTTGATAAAGTCCCACATAGGAGATTAGTTGGGCAAAATTAGGGCACATGGTATTGGGGGTAGAGTGCTGACATGGATAGAGAAGTTACACAAAAGGCTGGAGAAACTCAGCGGGTGCAGCAGCATCTAAGGAGCGAAGGAGATAGGCGACGTTTCGGGTCGAGACCCTTCGTCAGACATCATGGATTGAGAAGTGGTTGGCAGACAGGAAACAAAGAGTAGGGATTAACGGGTCCCTTTCAGAATGGCAGGCAGTGACTAGTGGGGTACCGCAAGGCTCGGTGCTGGGACCGCAGCTATTTACAATATACATCAATGATTTAGATGAAGGGATTCAAAGCAACATTAGCAAATTTGCAGATGACACAAAGCTGGGTGGCAGTGTGAACTGTGAGGAGGATGCTATGAGGATGCAGGGTGACTTGGACAGGTTGGGGGGGAGTGGGCAGATGCATGGCAGATGCAGTTTAATGCAGATAAATGTGAGGTTATCCACTTTGGTAGCAAAAACAGGAAGGCAGATTATTATCTGAATGGTGTCAAGTTGGGAAAAGGGGAAGTACAACGGGATCTGGGGGTTCTTGTACATCAGTCTATGAAAGTAAGCATGCAGGTACAGCAGGCAGTGAATGGCATGTTGACCTCCATAACAAGAGGAGTTGAGTATAGGAGCAAAGAGGTCCTTCTGCAGTTGTACAGGGCCCTAGTGAGACCAACCACTGGAGTATTGTGTGCAGTTTTGGTCCCCTAATTTGAAGAAGGACATTCTTGCTATTGAGGGAGTGCAGCGTAGGTTTACAAGGTTAATTCCCGGGATGGCGGGACTGTCATATGCTGAGAGAATGGAGGAATAGCTACTTCCCCACAGCCATCAGGCTATTAAACTCGGCTTGGATAAAACTCTGAACATTAATAGTAAGATTAAACAAGAACTTACCAGTTTGAAGTTTGATCTTTATTTTATGAGGAGTTGCGATGAGGGATTTCGTGAAGAACCCGCCAGCACGCATGCGCGACATACTTCAAAGCCGCGGTGTGGAATCACAGAAAAACCCAAGCCAAAAAATGACTTGTTATAGTAAGATTGAAGAGACTCTAGTTACCAGTTGACTTTATGATCGAGGGTTGGGAGCGGAGGGCACGAAATCCCTCATCGCAACTCCTCATAAAATAAAGATCAAACTTCAAACTGGTAAGTTCTTGTTTAATCTTACTATTTCATTTCGGAGTCACGTGAGTGACTTCGTGAAGACTTCAAAGCTTCTGTGATTTCACGCCCTGGACAACGTCCATGCTATCACACACACTACTGAAAAGGTGGACAGCAGTAATCAATTTCCGTCACTGTTTCTCTGAAAAAATAATAATATTTATTAATAACAACAAGAAAGGACCCCTCACTGAGGGGGAACTGTATGTTCTCGGCCTGCATCCAGCACGGCTCCTGCGAACATTCCAGGTACGGTGACGGGTTTATTGTAAAACCGTTGAAAAGTGGCTTCACTGGCCCATCCCGCTGTGGCAAGTATCTGGTCTATGGGCACCTCCATCGCCTTTGCCGCCGATGTTGATGCTGCCCTGGTGGAATGGGATTTAAAAACATCAGTGTCAATATCTGCTTTGTTCAAGACGATCCTGAGCCATCGGGATATCGTCTGCACCGTCACTCTATGGTGAGGTCTTTTGTGACTGATGAACAGGTATTGCTCCATTCCCCTTATTTTCCTCGTCACTTTGATATAGTGGCGGATATGGGTGGCTATGCATAGCCTAGCATCAGCGGGGTATGCTGGAAACTCCAGCTGCAGCCCTGTAAACCCAGGTCTATGCTGCTTGAGCAATTCATCAACGAAGAAAGTGACCCGTTCAGGGGTAGAGATCATTCTGTCGATCTTGGCCTTGTGAAGCGTTTGCACCCTTTGTGCTGAAGTAAGTGCCATCAACATCACCACCTTCAGGGTGAGTTTGTCCAATTCGAGCCCCATCATGGGTGACCATGTTCTCAGCAGGGTCAGCACTTTGCCAATATCCCATGTGACGTTGTAACGGGGCCTCGGCGGGTTGGAATTAAATATCCCCCGCATAAGTTTGGAGACCAATTTATTGGATCCTACCTCAATATTGAGGTAGGACGAGAGCGCACTCCTGGCGCTATTGATGGCACTATAGCTGAGATGTTGATCATGGTGTAGCCCCGCAAGAAATTCCAGCACATCTGTGATGGAGACGGAGTCATATGCAACGTCCATGCGGCCACAATAGGATTCCCATTTCCTGATGTGCGATAAGTACTGCCGTCTTGAGGACTCCCTGCATGATGCTCCCATGGTATCCATTGTCCTTGAAGATAGACCATACTGAAGTAGTGGCCTGTTCAGATCCTGCAAGCCAATAGATTCAAATGACTATGGCAGGGGTGTGGTTCCCCTGTGGCAGGGTTCGTCACCAATTGTGGGCAACCCTCCAAGAGGACCCATGGTTGACTTATCATTCCAAGGACCACCGGATACCATGATTGCGTAGGCCAGTCGGGTATAATGAGGATGCCCTTGGCAGCATCGAGCTGGATTTTCCGCAATACCCGACTGATGAGGCAGAATGGAGGAAAGGCATAGAAGAACCATTTCCCCCAGTCTAGCGAGAATGCCTCCATCGCCATTGCCCCAGGATCTGGCTCCCATGATACGTATGTTGGTACCTGATGGTTCAACCGTGACGCAAAAAGGTCAATATCCGGTTTACCAAATTTGGCTGTAATTTTGGTGAATATTTGGGGGTTCAACATCCACTCGATGTTGTCATTGAACTTCCGTGACCTGGTGTCCGCCACTGTATTGAGCTCACCTGGCAAGTAGGTAGCTGAGATCCAAATATTCCGTTGAATACACCAGAGCCAAATTGTGTTTGCCAATTCATTGCATGAAATTGACCTGGTACCGCCCATATGATTCAGATAAGCCACCGCAGTGGTATTGTCTATTTGGAGACGGACATGAGTGTTAGTCATGTTTGAACAATAGGCTCTTAGTCCGTGGAATGCTCCTAGCATCTCCAAATAGTTTATCCCTTGTGCTAACAACAAAGTAGCTTCAAGTGAATCCCATCTACCTCCACAACTGTTAATGTTGTCCGTAGCTCCCCAGCCATGGGAGCTTGCATCTGTTTGCAAGTATACCATTGGACGAGGCACAATGATGGGTTTAAATGAGTTATGGATATTGCCAATCCACCATAGTAACTCAAGTTTTGCCTTAACCGGCAACTGCATGGGTCTATCATAATGTCCAGCATTTAGTTTTAATGCTGTTATTTTTGACCTTTGTAAATTCTGATAGTGTAAAGGTCCATATTGAGCAGCTGGAAATACTGCTACAATTTTGCCAATTACCCTGGCAGTTAATCTGATAGACGGTATACTGGCGCAGACCAGGTTCTTGCATGCTTGAAACACATCACCAACTTTGTTAGTTGGGATGGTGGTGATCATGCGATTGGAGTCTATCGTGAACCCCAAGTAGTCCATGATCTGTGCGGGGAGGAACTTTGATTTGTCTGGATGGATTATAAACCCCATTTGTTGAAAAATTTCCACTGTGGCTGAAACCGCCAACTCTGCGGATTCCAGAGTGTGCCCAATTATCAGAATGTCATCCAAATAGGCCATGACCGTATGATTTTGTCTCCGCAGTGTAGATAACACTGGCTTGAGTAGTTTGGTGAACAGTCTGGGGGCTGTAGTAAGCCCATTGGGCAATGCTTTGTATTGCCAAAGCTGATCCATCCAGGTAAACTTCAAGAACTTCCTATGATGTTTCCGAATGGATACTGAATAGTATGCATCTTTTAAATCAATGCATGCCATGAAGCAGCCCTCCGAAATCAAAGATTTGGCTGTTTCAAATGTGTCCATTTTGAAATGGGTGTATTTTACAAAGGTATTCAAGTGAGTTAAATCTATAATGACCCGGCATCCACCGTCTTTTTTAGTTTTAGTAAATATATTAGACACAAATTCAATTGGTTCATGTGTGGTTCGTTCTATCACACCTTTGTCTTGTAAACTCAAGATTTCAGCATAACCTTCTGCCATTTCTTTTTTGGAAAGTGCAAATTTGCGATTCGGCATATGCTGGGGTGGAGGCAATTGGCCATGAATAAACTCAATTTCATAACCCTGAATACTTTGCAAGATAAACTCATCTGAAGTGATGGTTTCCCAAGCCTCCTTAAATCCCCGTAATCTGCCCCCAACTCGTGAGGTTAGACATGCAAGTGCATGGAACCCAGACCCCCTTACCTTCATGGTTATCGGCGGTCCCTGGGATTTTTGGTGGGACGTGGAGGTGCTGGGTTTCGTGGTTGGTGCGGAATCCGCATCTTCCATGCTGGCCGCTGAGGGCCTAGTCCTAAAAAAGGCCTGGGCTGAGGAGGCTGTTGATATTGAGGAGGTGCCGGAACGTAGGTCCTTGTCGGCCTGTCGGTCTGACCTCGTGGCCTGAAGTAAGGTGTCTTCTTGGCCGAAGGTCTGGCCACAAAATGTGGTCTCATCAGACCTATGGTTTTCGCATGGTCATCCAGATCTTTGACCTGCTTTGGGAGGTCTTCCCCGAACAGCTGTCTAGGTGGGGGGGTAGGAGGTGCTCTGCATAGTCCCGCAAATTTGGGATTCAAGGAAGGTTTGATAATGCTCTTCCGGAAAGCGTTGATCTCGTACTGCGTATTGCAGAGCAGAGCTAGAGCATCCTCCTGTTCGGTGCTTAGATCAACCCCATCTACCGACTTTGCAAAAGCGGTGATCCCAGACGTAAGTAGTTTTAAAATCCTCTGCAGTTTCACTTCCTGCGCTCTGATGCCCGGGCTGATATTACCCCAGATTGGCATGTTCACAATCGGCACGTGGAGTGAATTGCAGTTCCCTGGAGCCTTGTGTCTCTCCATGGCCTTCGCAAGGACCTCCTCCTGCAATTGATGGTTGGTAAGGTAATCTATGGTTGCGGCCAGTTTGATGTTGAGGGGTTGTCCTGATGATACGGGTAACCCGAATTTGGCTGCCACATCCAGCAGATCTTCCTGAGGGACCTCAGGTGCTGCTGGGGCATGTACCAGGATATCCTCCTCATCTGGTCTTATGCTGTCCATAGATGGGGACGGGGATATATCCATGAGTCCCCTGGAGCTGTGTGTGTCCTGTTTCTGATTGAGTAGAACTTGCTCCAATATCCTCTCCATACGATCCAAGCGCCCTTCATCGGGCGGGTGTGGGAGGTAAGAGGCCTCGTGCCCGAAGGAACTCCTGAGGCTCCGATCATCAGTCCGTACCTCGTCGAGGTAATATCGGTACTGTGATGATGTGTCGCTACCAGCCGCCTCGGCGAAGCTGAGCGATTCCCGCGCGGACCTGCTCGAGCGCCTCCTCTTCGCTGAGCTGGACCCGGCTGCCTCGAAGGGCATGGGTGGGGAGAGGTCGGCACCTGACGCCGCAGCGTGGTGACCCGACGTCCGCACGGGCTTGCCGACTGTCCTGAATCTGGACCCAGACGGCGTACGGTCCCGACCTGCCCCCAGCGGGGGAAGCGGTGACCTAGGCGAGGCTCCACCCTTGTGACTCCTCCTGGTCCCTCTGGGTGGTGAGTCGACACTGGCCCTTCTTGGTCTGCCAGTGGACTCGGGCTTGCCTGATTCACCAGACCACTTCCTAGTGGCTCCTGGTGAGACCTCAACCCGCGAAGGGCTAGGTAGTGGAATTGTATCCCTGCCTCCTTCAAGAGGGCTCAGGGAGAAGGGCCGTGCATCAGCACGCGAATCCCTCTTGCTTGTCTCTGCAAACGACCCAGTGGGTGAGAGAGAGATGGAGTCAGGATGCACCTGCATCCGGCGCTGTACCGACTGTTTGTTCTGCAGGTACCCCTCTAGGGCATAGCTGCGTCGGTGAACCGGATCCTGTGAATACAGGGCTCCCCGGCTTGCGCGCCTTTTTCCCGGCCCGTCCTCCTGCCGTGGAGGGGGGCTCCGGGTTGGGTTGCCGACAACTCCTTGTAGAAGTTTTACGGCCTTTGTTTTTCCTGCTGTCCATGTCTCTGTGGAAGAAAACACAATTACTTACACAGAACAACCAACTCAAGGTTGTTAGTACTTACCTGAGTGGCCCTTATGAAGGGCTGGTGACGAGCCGCGCTCCTCTCCAGCCGTCGACTGCAATGCGAGCGACGATATGTCGCGCATGCGTGCTGGCGGGTTCTTCACGAAGTCACTCACGTGACTCCGAAATGAAATAGCCCATTATCTGTTATTTGCACTTGATCAGTTTATTTATTCATGTGTGTATATACGTATATAATGGTATATAGACACACTGATCTGTTTTGTAGTCAATGCCGACTATGTTCTGTTGGCCTGAAGCAAAACAAGGATTTCATTATCATATCTGGGACACATGACAATAAACTCTCTTGAATCTTGAGAATGGAGCAGCTGGGCTTGAACACTCTGGAGTTTAGAAGGATGAGAGGGGATCTTATTGAAACATATAAGATTATTAAGGGTTTGGACACACTAGAGGCAGGAAACATGTTCCCGATGTTGGGGGAGTCCAGAACCAGGGGCCACAGTTTAAGAATCTGAGGAAAGACATTCTTGCCATAGAGGGAGTACAGAGAAGGTTCACCAGACTGATTCCTGGGATGGCAGGACTTCCATACGAAGAAAGACTGGATAGACTCGGCTTGTATTCGCTGGAATTTAGGAGATTGAGGAGGGATCTTATAGAAACTTACAAAATTCTTAAGGGATTGGACAGGCTAGATGCAGGAAGATTGTTCCCGAACAATCCAGAACAAGGGTCACAGTTTAAGTATAAGGGGGAAGTCTTTTAGGACCGAGATGAGAAGATCATTTTTCACACAGAGAGTGGTGAATCTGTGGAATTCTCTGCCACAGAACATAGTTGAGGATAGTTCATTGGCTATATTTAAGAGGGAGTTAGATGTGGCCCTTGTGGCTAAAGGGATCAGGGGGTATGGAGAGAAGGCAGGTACAGGATACTGAGTTGGATGATCAGCCATGATCATATTGAATGGCGGTGCAGGCTCGAAGGGCCAAATGGCGTACTCCTGCACCTAATTTCTATGATTCTAATAAGGGGTAAGCCATTTGGAATGGAGACGAGGAAACACTTGTTGTCTCAGAGAGTTGTGAGTCTGTGGAATTCTCTGCCTCAGAGGGCGGTGGAGGCCGGTTCTCTGGATACTTTCAAGAGAGAGCTAGATAGGGCTCTTAAAGATAGCGGAGTCAGGGGATATGGGGAGAAGGCAGGAACGGAGTACTGATTGGGGATGATCAGCCGTGATCATATTGAATGGCGGTGCTGGCTCGAAGGGCCAAATGGCCTCCTCCTGCACCTAATTTCTATGTTTCTATGTTTCACCTAGCCCACAGCTAACAATGGCCTGTTTCCTTTATCAAGGCAAATTCCTTGTATTTGAATACTTGGCCAATAAACTTACTTACTTACTTATCAACGTTACTTTTTTGCATATCTTACAGTCATTTAGTTTATTTAGTTTACAGATGCAGAGTAGAAACACTGTACCGCTGCACCACCGTGACCACCCGCTTTTATCTCCGCTTGCTTTGATGTGACCTTCTCCCAACTAACCGTGATCGCCATTCACACCTTACGTAGAAACAAGGAAAATAGGTGCAGGAGTCGGCCATTCGGCCCTTCGAGCCAGCACCGCCATTCAATATGATCAAGGCTGATCATCCCCAATCAGTACCCCGTTCCTGCCTTCTCCCCATATCCCCTTGATTCCGTTAGCCCCAAGAGCTAAATCTAACTCTCTCTTGAAAACATCCAGTGAACCGGCCTCCACTGCCTTCTGTGGCAGAGAATTCCACAGATTCACAACTCGCTCACACTTCCTTATCTGTGTACCTCCCTCTCTCCTGACTCTCGGTCCAAAGAATTTTATATGTTTCTATAAGATCCCCTCTCTTCCTTCTAAACTCCAGAGTGTACATACCCAGTCGACCCCATTCTGTCATCATATGTCAGTCCCGCCATCCCGGGAATTAACCTGGTGAACCTACGCTGCACTCCCTCAATAGCAAGAATGTCCTTCCTCAAATTAGGGGACCAAAACTGCACACAATACTCCCGGTGCAGTCTCACTAGGGCCCTGTACAACTGCAGTTGGACCTCCTTGCTCCTAAACTCAACTCCTCTTACAATCAAGGCCAACATGCCATTCGCTTTCTTCACTGCCTGCTGTACCTACATGCTTACTTTCATTGACTGATGTACAAGCACACCCAGGTCTCGTTGCACCTTCCCTTTTCTTAATCTGACCCCATTCAGATAATGTGCAAGAAGGAACTGCAGATGCCGGTTTAAATCGAAGGTAGACACAAAACGCTGGAGTAACTCAGCGGGACAGGCAGCATCTCTGGAGAGAAGGAATGGGAGAAGTTTTGGGTCGAGTTGAGACCCTTCTTCAGACTGATGTCTGGGGAGTGGGCGGGACAGAGATAGACAGTAAAGGGCCTGTCCTACCAGCATCCGACTCCATGCGATGAGCGCGATCAAACTAGAAGCGGGGGCCGCGCGGAGGTCGGGTGATCCCCTGTACAGGGCCGTTCCCACCAGCATGCGCCTGCATGCGGCAAGTGCGACCAAACCGGCAGCGAGGGCCGCGCGGAGGTCGGGTGAGTGGCGCAACGCGGCGCAAAGTGAGGCGAACTTGGAGCGAAGTCTTAAAGGTAAGTTCGCCAGGACAGAGAGGGGCACACACAGAGAGGGGCACAGAGGCACACACACAGAGGGCACGGAGCCACACACATAGAGGGTCACGGAGGCACCTACAGAGAGGGTCATGGAGGCACGATGTCGGGGCGGTGTGTAATGCGTCGAGGCAACTGCGAGCCGACAAGCCGTTGCCGCGCGGAGTTTTTGAACATAGTCAGTTTTTCGGAGCCCCGCGCGATGTCGGGACGAACTCCGCACAATTCCGCACGGCTCCGGCGATCGAAGTGGGACCGGCCCCGCGACGCCGGACGGCTCAAGCGACCACGTTAGGTCGTGCTCATCGCATAGAGTTGCGTGCTGATGGGACAGGCCCTTAAGACTGGTGGGAGAACTGCAATCTTGCTGTCTCCGTCTACATTCTATCTCTGTCCCGCCCACTCCCTCCCGACAGGAGTCTGAAGAAGGTAGACACAAAAATGCTGGAGTAACTCAGCGGGTGAGGCAGCATCTATGGAGCGAAGGAATAGGCATTGTTTCCGGTCGAGATCCTTCTTCACGGTCTGGACCCGAAACGTCACCCATTCCTTCTCCCCAGGGACGCTGCCTGCCTCGCTGAGTTACTCCTGCATTTTATGTTTGTCTTCAAGATTCGTACCGCTGGGCTTGTTGTGTTTGAACTTGAATATCAGCTGCTTTGCAGTGCTTTAGGGGTGGGTGAAACCTCGAAACCGGTTACGCAGGTTGCTCTGAACGTGTGGAGACTTGTCAAACCATAACACCCTGTCGTTTTCACAGTCCTTTGACCCCGCCAACAGTCGCTAAGAAGTTGCATTCTAGGCTTCCATTTTAGTTCAGTCCAATGTCCCGTGTACCGAGGTACAGTGAAAATCTTCTGTTGCTTGCTAACCAGTCAGCGGAAAGACAATACATGATTACAATCGAGCCGTCCACAGTGTACAGATACAGGATAAAGGGAATAACGTTTAGTGCACGGTGAAGTCTGATTAAAGATAGTCCGAGGGTCTCCAATGAGGTAGATAGTAGTTCAGGACCGCTCTCTAGTTGGTGAGAAGATGGTTCAGTTGCCGATGTGTGCGTTCGTTTTCACACTTCTGTACCTCTTGCCCGATGGGAGAGGGGAGAAGAGGGAGCGACCGGGGGTGAGACTGGTCCTTGATGATGCTGCCGGCCTTGCCGAGGCAGCGTGAGGTGTAGATGGAGTCGATGGAAGGGAGGTTGGTCTGTGTGACGGTCTGGGCTGCGTCCACAATTCGCTGTGATTTCTCGCGGGTCTTGGACGGAGCTGTTCCCAAACCGAGCTGCGATGCATCCCGATAAAATGCTTTCCCCGGAGCATCTGTAGAAGTTGGGGAGAGTTGTCGGGGACATGCCGGACTTCCTAAACCTTCTCAGAGGTAGAGGCGTTGGTGCTTTCTTGGTCGTGAAGTTCCCTTTGTACTATCCCTCCGAGGCAGAGTGTCACTGGGGGAGAGGCAGACGGGGAGAAGAGCGGGCTGGGGTAACACCTGCACTTCTCTCCTGTATGCCTCACCTGCACCACCTCACCTGCACGCCTCACCTGCACCACCTCACCTGCGCGGACTCACCTGCGCAGTCTCACCTGCACCACCTAATCTGCACCACCTCACCTGCATGCCTCACCTGCACCACCTCACCTGCAGGCTTCACCTGCATGCTTCACCTGCAGTACCTCACCTGCGCAGACTCACCTGCACCACCTCATCTGCACCGTCTCACCTGCATGCCTCACCTGCACCACCTCACCTGCACCACCTCACCTGCATGCTTCACCTGCAGTACCTCACCTGCAGGCTTCACCTGCATGCTTCACCTGCAGTACCTCACCTGCGCAGACTCACCTGCGCCGCCTCACCTGCACCACCTCATCTGCACCACCTCACCTGCATGCTTCACCTGCAGTACCTCACCTGCAGGCTTCACCTGCATGCTTCACCTGCAGTACCTCACCTGCGCAGACTCACCTGCGCCGCCTCACCTGCACCACCTCATCTGCACCACCTCACCTGCATGCTTCACCTGCAGTACCTCACCTGCGCGGACTCACCTGCACTGCCTCACCTGCGCCGACTCACCTGTGCCACCTCACCTGCATGCCTCACCTGCGCAGCCTCAGTACCCCGTTCCTACTTTCCATCCATATACCTTGGTTCCATCGCCCTAGGGGCTGCAGAATATCCAACTCTCTTGAATACATCATTCGGGGGAGAAGACAGGAGATACGGGTTAGGGGGGAGAGATAGATCAGCCATGATTGAATGGCGGAGTAGACTCGACGGGCTGAATGGCCTCATTCTGCTCCTATCACTGATGACCTTATGATCCCAACTGATTGCTGGTTTTCCCTGGCCGGAGAGCATTCAGAATGGTGGGAATGCTGGTGAGGAGGCAGGGAGTAAACTCGGAGAGCTCGTGGAAGCCCAATATTCACCGGACGAGTTGTTCGTAGCGATGTAAACAACAACATATCTGCCCGGGCAAACGCTCCCAATCCCAGACGGCCAAAGTCTGGTTTAGTCCAGATTAGTTTAGAGATGCAGCGCGGAAACAGGCCCTTCGGCCCACCGGGTCCGCGCCGACCAGCGATCCCCGCACACTAACACTATCCTACACACACTAGGGACAATTTACATTGACACCAAGCCAATTAACCTACAAACTCTGCACGTCTTTGGAGTACGGGAGGAAAGTGGAGATCTCGGAGAAAATCTCACGGGGAGAACGTGCAAACTCCGTACAGACAGCAGCCGTAGTTGGGATCTCCGGCGCTGTGAGGCAGCAACTCCACCGCTGCGCCGTCCGCTTCTGCTTCCCGCTAATACGCGGTGAGTTCAGCCGCCATGCTAGATTTCAAATCCCATCAGATCATCTGGGATTTTGAAGAGAAACAATTGAATGATATCATTATCCGTGACGTTAATCCGTGCCGCAGGATTGGCATTAAAGGCTCATCCGCCTTGTTAACTTCTTTCAGGGAAGCAGAACTTCATTGAGTTTTAAACCCCCTGTCCCACGGCACGAGTTCATTCCAAGAGCTCTCCCGAGTTTACCCCGATTTGAGATTTACGGTAATGGCCGCTGGTCGGTACTCTGGGCTCTCGTGGACTTTTTTCATCATGTTGAAAAATCTTCACCAGTCTTCCCGAGCTTACCTGTCGTTAGCGAGTCTTCCCGAGCACCTGCCGTTAGCGTTACGAGCCGCTAAGAGACGTCCCCGAGCTCCGATGTACCCGCTACATTCATTCTCCGTGCTTGCCATGAGTTTGAAATTTTTTTAACTCCGGAGAGCTCTTGGAATTAACTCGTACCGTGGGACAGGGCCATTAGTGTTTGGTTTATTTTGTGTATGCAGTTGGATAAGACAGTTGTATCAGTCAGAGTATTGAGTATAGAAGTTGGGAGGTCATGTTGCAGTTGTATAAGGCGTTGGTGAGGCCGCATTTAGAGTATTGAGTTGTGCATAGGAGCAAAGAGGTCCTTCTGCAGTTGTACACGGCCCCGGTGAGACCACACCAGGCTACGGGGGGGGGACTTTAAACTAGAATGGTTGGGGGGAGGGATTCAAATAGAGAAAGCTAGTAGACAGGGTCTGAGGCAGGAGGCAGAGAAGGGAAGCACTCAGACCCAACATGTAGGGGGGGGGGGTAAAGAAGAAAAAAATAATAAACAGAGAATAAGAGGTGGCGGGTTTCTTAAATGTGTGAGCAGAGAGAGAGGGGTGTAAATGAGGGTAGAAGCAATCAGTAGCAAGCTGAAAAGTAAAAGTGGTAGGCAGGCAAATCCAGGGCAAAAATCAAAAAGGGCCACTTGTCAACATAATTGTGGCCCTAGAGTAAGAGTGTTGTCAAAACAAGCCTGAGAGATTTGTGTCTCAATGCAAGGAGCATTTGTAATAAGGTGGACGAGTTGAATGTGCAGATATCTATTAATGACTATGCTATAGTTGGGATCACGGAGACATGGCTCCAGGGGGACCAAGGCTGGGAGCTGAACATCCAGGGATATTCAATATTCAGGAGGGATAGACAGAAAGGAAAAGGAGGTGGGGTAGCGTTGCTGGTGAGAGAGGAGATTAATGCAATTGAAAGGAAGGACATTAGCTTGGAGGATGTGGAATCGATATGGGTAGAGCTGCGAAACTCTAAGGGGCAGAAAACGCTAGTGGGAGATGTGTACAGGCCACCTAACAGTAGTAGTGAAGTTGGGGATGGCATCAAACAGGAAATTAGAAATGCGTGCAACAAGGGTAACACGGTTATAATGGGTGACTTCAATCTACATATAGATTGGGTGAATCAAAGTCAAGTCAAACAAACTTTATTGTCATTTAGAAATACATCGATATATGCAGTTCCAAACGAAATTCCGTTGCATTTGGCTCCACGTGCAACACGATAATTAACAGAAGGATCAACATGGATAAAAGGATAAATAGACAATGGTGGCAGCCCATTACATGGCATTCAGGAGTCTGATGGCTCGTGGGAAGAAGCTGTTGCAGAACCTTGATGTTCTGCTCCTTATGCTGCGATATCTTTTGCCCGAGGGCAGCAGAGTGAACAGTCCGTGATGGAGATGTGTGGGGTCTTTTATAATAATGCGGGCCTTAGACACGCAACGTTTGGTCGCAATATCCCCGATTGAGGGGAGAGAGGTCCCGATGAATTTTTTCCGCTGTCCTCACCACTCTCTGCACGGACTTCCAGTCGGAGGCTCTACAGTCCCCAAACCAGACAGAGATACAGCTGGTCAGAATACTCTCTATGGTGCCCCTGTAGAAAGTGGTGAGGATGGGATGGGGGAGGTGAGCTCTTCTCATCCGGCGCAGAAAGTGCAACCGCTGCTGCGCTCTCTTAACTGTTGATGAGATGTTATTCGACCAGGTCAGACTGTTAGTGATCTGCACCCCCAGGAACTTTGTGCTACTGACCACCTCCACATCGCTGTCATTGATGTGAAGTGGTATGGAACTGTGCCGGTTTTTCCTCCTTTGTTTTTTCGACATTCAGGATCAGGTTGTTCGTATTGCACCAGTCCACAAGTTGTTTCACCTCCTCCCTGTAAGCCAGCTCATTGTCGTCCCTGATGAGGCCCACCACTGTTGTGTCATCTGCGTACTTCATGATGTGTGCTGGGCAGGGGTGCTGAGGAAGAGGATTTCTTGGAATGTATGCGGGATAGTTTTCTAAACCACATGTAGAGGAACCAACGAGAGAGCAGGCTATTCTAGACTGGGTATTGAGTAATGAGGAAGGGTTAGTTAGCAATCTTGTTGTGCGTGGCCCCTTGGGCAAGAGTGACCATAATATGGTTGAGTTCTTCATTAGGATGGAGAGTGACATAATTAAGTCAGAAACAAAGGTTCTGAACTTAAAGAAAGGTAACTTTGAAGGTATGAGACGTGAATTGGCCAAGATAGACTGGCAATTGATCCTTAAAGGGTTGACAGTGGATGTGCAATGGAAGGTATTTAAAGGCTGCATGGATGAACTACAACAATTGTTCATCCCAGTTTGGCAAAAGAATAAATCAGGGAAGGTGGTGCATCCGTGGATAACAAGGGAAATCAGGGATAGTGTATAAACAAAAGATGAAGCATACAAATTATCCAGAAAAAGCAGCCTACCAGAGGACTGGGAGAAATTCAGAGTCCAGCAGAGGAGGACAAAGTGCTTAATTAGGAAAGGGAAAATAGATTATGAAAGATAACTGGCAGGGAACATAAAAACTGACTGCAAAAGTTTTTATAGATATGCGAAGAGAAAGAGATTAGTTAAAACAAATGTAGGTCCCTTGCAGTCAGAAACAGGTGAATTGATCATGGGGAACAAGGACATGGCAGACCAATTGAAGAATTACTTTGGTTCCGTCTTCACTAAGGAAGACATAAATAATCTGCAAGAAATAGCAGGGGACCGGGGGTCAAATAAGATGGAGGAACTGAGTGAAATCCAGGTTAGCCGGGAAGTGGTGTTGGGTAAATTGAACGGATTAAAGGCCGATAAATCCCCAGGGCCAGATAGTCTGCATCCCAGAGTACTCAAGGAGGTAGCCACAGAAATAGTGGATGCATTAGTGATAATTTTTCAAAACTCTTTAGATTCTGGAGTAGTTCCTGAGGATTGGACGGTAGCTAATGTAACCCCACTTTTTAAAAAGGGAGGGAGAGAGAAAACGGGGAATTACAGACCAGTTAGTCTAACATCGGTAGTGGGGAAACTGCTAGAGTCAGTTATTAAAGATGGGATAGCAGCACATTTGGAAAGTGGTGAAATCATTGGACAAAGTCAGCATGGATTTACGAAAGGTAAATCATGTCTGACGAATCTTATAGAATTTTTGAGTATGTAACTAGTAGAATGGATAAGGGAGATGCAGTGGATGTGTTATATCTGAACTTTCAGAAGGCTTTCGACAAGGTCCCGCATAAGAGATTAGTGTACAAACTTAAAGCACACGGTATTGGGGGTTCAGTATTGATGTGGATAGAGAACTGTCTGGCAGACAGGAAGCAAAGAGTAGGAGTAAACGGGTCCTTTTCAGAATGGCAGGCAGTGACTAGTGGGGTACCGCAAGGCTCAGTGCTGGGACCCCAGCTATTTACAATATATATTAATGATTTGGACGAGGGAATTGAATGCAACATCTCCAAATTTGCGGATGACACGAAGCTGGGGGGCAGTGTTAGCTGTGAGGAGGATGCTAGGAGGCTGCAAGGTGACTTGGATAGGTTGGGTGAGTGGGCAAATGTATGGCAGATGCAGTATAATGTGGATAAATGTGAGGTTATCCACTTTGGCGGCAAAAACAGGAGGGTAGACTATTATCTAAATGGTGGCCTATTAGGAAAAGGGGAGATGCAACGAGACCTGGGTGTCATGGTACACCAGTCATTGAAAGTAGGCATGCAGGTGCAGCAGGCTGTGAAGAAAGCAAATGGTATGTTGGCATTCATAGCAAAAGGATTTGAGTATAGGAGCAGGGAGGTTCTACTGCAGTTGTACAGGGTCTTGGTGAGGCCACACCTGGAGTATTGCGTACAGTTTTGGTCCCTAATCTGAGGAAAGACATTCTTGCCATAGAGTACAGAGAAGGTTCACCAGACTGATTCCTGGGATGTTAAAGAAGGAACTGCAGATGCTGGAGAATCGAGGTTACACAAAAGGCTGGAGAAACTCAGCGGGTGCAGCAGCATCTAAGGAGCGAAGGAGATAGGCGACGTTTCTGGTCGAGAACCTTTCTCTGATTCCTGGGATGGCAGGACTTCCATATGAAGAAAGACTGGATAGACTCGGCTTGTACTCGCTGGAATTTAGGAGATTGAGGGGATCTTATAGAGACTTACAAAATTCTTAAGGGGTTGGACAGGCTAGATGTAGGAAGATTGTTCCCGATGTTGGGGAACTCCAGAACAAGGGGTCACAGTTTAAGGATAAGAGGGAGTTAGATGTGGCCCTTGTGACCCAGGGGGTATGGAGAGAAGGCAGGTACAGGATACTGAGTTGGATGATCAGCCATGATCATATTGAATGGCGGTGCAGGCTCGAAGGGCCGAATGGCCTCTACTCCTTCACCTAATTTCTATGTTTCTATGTTTATACGAGGTTGTAGGAGGTCTTTGTTTCTATTGTGTGCAGTTTTGGTCTCCTAATTTGAGGAAGGACATTCTTGGTATTGAGGGAGTGCACTGTAGGTTCACCAGGTTAATTCCCGGGATGGCGGGACTGTCATCTGCTGAGAGCGGCTCCATTGAGCGGCTGGGCTTGTACACTCTGGAGTTTAGAAGGAGGAGAGGGGATCTTATGGAAACATATAAGATTATTAAGGGATTGGACTCGCCAGAGGCAGGAAACATGTTCCCGATGTTGGGGGAGTCTAGAACCAGAGGCCACAGTTTAAGAATAAGGGGTAGGCCATTTAGAACGGGGATGATCAGCCATGATCACATTGAATGGAGGTGCTGGATCGAAGGGCCGAATGGCCTACTCCTGCACATATTGTCTATTGTCTATGAGGAAAAGAAATTTCATGCAGGGAGTTCTGAGTGTGGAATTCTCTGCCTCAGAGGGCTGTGGAGGCCGGTTCTCTGGATACTTTCAAGAGAGAAAGGAGGAGGAGGAGCCCGAGGGCTGAGGGAGAGGTGGGAAGGGGAGGAGGCAGCCAGGGTTAACAGAATTGAGAAAATTCAATGTTTAAGCCCAGAGGATGCAGACTCCCCAAGCGGAATATGAGGTGCTGTTCCTCCAACTTGCGGTGTTGCTCACTCTGGCCGTGGAGGAGGCCCAGGACCGAGAGGTCGGATACGGAATGGGAGGGGGAGTTGAAGTGCTGAGCCACCGGGAGGTCGGGTTGGTTATTGCGGACCGAGCGGAGGTGTTCGGCGAAACGATCGCCCAGCCTCCGCTTGGTCTCACCGATGTAGATCAGCTGGCATCTGGAGCAACGGATGCAGTAGATGAGGTTGGAGGAGGTGCAGGTGAACCTCTGTCGGACTTGGAAGGACTGCTTGGGTCCCTGAAAGGAGTGGATGGGGGAGGTGAAGGGACAAGTGTGGCATCTCTTGCGGTTGCAAGGGAAAGTGCCCGGGGAAGGAGTGGAGCGGGAGGGAAGGGAAGAATTGACGAGGGAGTTGCGGAGGGAGCGGTCTTTGCGGAAGGCAGACAGGGGGGGAGATGGGAAGATGTGGCGAGTGGAGGGGTCACGTTGGAGGTGACGAAACTGGCGGAGGACTATCTGTTGTATGTGCCGGCTGGTGGGGTGAAAGGTGAGGACCAGTCGGACTTCTCTCAATTCTGTTAACCCTTGCTGTCTCCTCCCTTTCCCACCTCTCCCTCAGCCCTCGGGCTCCTCTTCCTCCTTTTTCCTTTCTTCCCCCGGCCTCCCCCCACCCCCCCATCAGTCTGAAGAAGGGTTTCGGCCCGAAACGTTGCCTATCTCTCACATCTTGTTGTGTTGGAAAGAACTGCAGATGCTGCTTTAAATCGAAAGCAGACACAAAATGCTGGAGTAACTCAGCGGGACGGGCAGCGTTCCTTCCCTCCAGAGAGGCTGCCTGTCCCGCTGAGTTACTCCTACAGACGTCATCCTACATCTAGGGTGGTCACGGTGGCGGAGCGGTAGAGTTGCTGCCTTGCAGCAAATGCAGCTCCGGAGACCCCCGGTTCGATCCCACCAGCCAGCCATGATCATATTGAATGGAGGTGCAGGCTCAAAGGGCCGAATGGCCTACTCCTGCTCCTAATTTCTATGTTTCTATGTTTCTATGATCCTGACTGCGGGTGCTGTCCGTACGGAGTTTGCACGTTCTCCCCGTGACCTGCGTGGGTCCGAGGCAGAGAATTCCACAGAGGGTAGCGTTAATGTGTTATAGAGTTATCCGCAGTGGGATAGTGTTAATGTGTGTGGGGGTCGCTGGTCCGCGCGGACCCGGTGGGCCGAAGGGCCTGTGTCAGCGCTGTATCTCCAACCTAAAGACAAAATGTTGCCGATCGACTTGCCCTGATGTGATGGTCACCCTGTCTCTGGGCCACGTTGGTGGAGACCGTGATGAGCAGGGACAGCATCAGGGCATTGATTTCTCCGTGACAAGATCGGGCCGGCTATCTTCAACGGCGGCGCGGAGCGAGGTCAACCACGGGCCACTGAAGGACGTACATCGTATGGTTAGACCAGAACGCCGCTCACCGAATCTCCAGTCCATACAACATCTGCGGCAGAGTAAAGATTTATCTGCTGGTCGGTAATTCAACATGACACCGATACAGTTAAAAGCATGCGGAGTTATTGCTGTGCATTAAGCTAATGCACGCTACTCTGCAGCAGAGGTCACTTTGGAGTATTGCGTGCAGTTCTGGCCGCCCCCACTCCAGGAAGGATGGGGAGGCTGCAGAGGACGTATCCCGGAATGTCGCCGGGATTCAAGCATCAGCTTGGAGATACAGCGCGGAAACAGGCCCTTCGGCCCATCGAGACCGCGCCGGCCAGCGACCATCCCGCACACTAAAGGGCCTCTCCCACTTTCACGACCTAATTCACGACCTCTGCCAATAGACAATAGACAATAGGTGCAGGAGTAGAGGCCATTCGGCCCTTCGAGCCAGCACCGCCATTCAATGTGATCACGGCTGATCATCCCCAATCAGTACCCCGTTCCTGCCTTCTCCCCATATCCCCTGACTCCGCTATCTTTAAGAGCCCTATCCAGCTCTCTCTTGAAAGTATCCAGAGAACCGGCCTCCACTGCCCTCTGAGGCAGAGAATTTGCCGAGTTTGCCCTCGACTCATACTAGCAGCGTAGGAGGTCGTAGGTAGGTTGTAGCAAGCCGTGATGTTAGTCATAAGTACTCGTGGCATCGAGTAGGTCGGGGCGTTTTTCTAGCCTGATGAAAAATGTTCACCAGTAAAAAAGGTCGTGAATTAGGTCGTGAAAGGCCCTTAACCCTATCTTGCACACACTAGGGACAATTTACACTCACACCGAGCCAATTCACCTACAAACCTGCATGTCTTTGGAGTGTGGGGGGAAAGCGAAGATCTCGGAGAAATCCCACTCAGGTCACGGGGAGAACGTGAAAACTCCGTACA
>OY740786.1:1753458-1790958 GCA_963514005.1 Raja brachyura
CCTTCCAGTCCGTGCCGACCATTTATTTTCCCCTAGTCCCATCTACCTGCACTCAGACCATACCCCTCCATTCCCTTCCCGTCCATATACCTATCCACTTTACTTTCAAATGTCAAAATCGATCCTGCCTCCACCACTTCTGCTGGAAGATCATTCCACACAGCCACCACTCTCTGAGTAAAGAAGTTCCCCCTCATGTTACCCCTAAACTTCTGTCCCTTAATTCTCATGTCATGCCCTCTTGTTTGAATCTTCCCTACCCTCAATGGGAAAAGCTTATCCACGTCAACTCTGTCTATCCCTTTCATCATTTTAAAGACCTCATTCAAGTCCCCCCTTAACCTTCTGCGCTCCAAAGAATAAAGACCTAACTTGTTCAGCCTTTCTCTGTAACTTAGTTGCTGGAACCCAGGCAACATTCTAGTAAATCTTCCCTGTAAATCTTGCCGTCGGGAATTTGTCCCATATTTTGACCTTTTGTCCCTTATTTGGGAGCGAGAAAGTCGGTCACCCTCGACCCAGGTGACCTCTCCCCTTCTGTTCACCATTGACCTCTCTCTCCCCTTCTCTTCACCCCATGTAGGAGAGCATCTACACCTACCTTCTGGATGTCAAGTCCAGCAGGCTTCTGTGTGACAACCCCCCACACGAGATGTCCAATGAGGGGAGGCTAAGGTAGGTGCCGCATGGAGTCGTACAGCATGGCAACAGGCCCTTCGGCCCAACTTGTCCATCCCGACCAAGTTGCCCCATCCATGTCTCAGTGCGGACAAGTTGGTCAGAATGGACAAGTTGGGCCGAAGGGCCTGTTGCCGTGCTATGTCTATGTCTTAGTTGTTTAGTTTTAGAGCGACAGACCCTTCGGCCCATCGAGTCCGCACCAACCAGTGATGAACACTACCCTTCACACACCTGGGACAATTTTACATTATGCATTGAAACCAAGACACCCCGCACACTGACACCATCCTACACATACTAGGGACAATTTGTTTCACATTCCACAGCAAATTGCAAAGAGGTCCCACTGCAGTTGTACAGGGCCCTAGTGAGACCACACCTGGAGTATTGTGTGCAGTTTTGGTCCCCTAATTTGAGGAAGGACATTCTTGATATTGAGGGAGTGCAGCGTAGGATCACCAGGTTAATTCCTGGGATGGCGGGACTGTCATATGCTAAGGGAATGGAGCAGCTGGGCTTGTATACTCTGTAATTTAGAAGGATGAGAGGGGATCTTATTGAAACATATATGATTGTTAAGGGTTTGGACACGCTAGAGGCTGGAAACATGTTCCCGAGGGTTACACAAAAAGCTGGAGAAACTCAGCGGGTGCAGAAGCATCTAAGGGGCGAAGGAGATAGGCGACGTTTCGGGTCGAGACCCTTCTTCAGACCCTTCTCGATTCTCCAGCATCTGCAGTTCCTTCTTTAACAACATGTTCCCGATGTTGGGGGAGTCCAGAACCAGGGGCCACAGTTTAAGAATAAGGGGTAAGCCATTTAGAACGGGGATGAGGAAACACTTTTTCTCACAGAGAGTGGTGAGTCTGTGGAATTCTCTGCCGCAGAGGGCGGTGGAGGCCGGTTCTCTGGATACTTTCAAGAGAGAGCTAGATAGGGCTCTTAAAGATAGCGGAGTCAGGGGATATGGGGAGAAGGCAGGAACGGGGTACTGATTGGGGATGATCAGCCATGATCACATTGAATGGCGGTGCTGGCTCGAAGGGCCGAATGGCCTACTCCTGCACCTGTTGTCTATTGTAACTGGGAGGAACTGGGTACTGATTGGGGATGATCAGCCATGATCACATTGAATGGCGGTGCTGGCTCGAAGGGCTGAATGGCCTACTCCTGCACCTGTTGTCTACTGATCTATTGTGATGTGCCGACTGATAATTTTGCATCCAGCCCGCCCTGTGATGCAGGTCCATCGCAATAAACAGCGGGTGGAGCAGATTGTATGCTTTCTTTTAATTAAAGAGAGACCTCTCCTCGTGATCTATCTCCGTCCTGTGTCAATGAGAGCGAGCGAGAGAGAAGAATGTCGTTAGATTAATAACACGCAGAGCTTTACGAGCTGAAGGCAGTTGGCAATGACTTAACCTTCAACTTCAGCAAGTGTGCCCAGAATGGATAAGTGTTTCGTCGGGATTGATCAGAGCCCTGGATAGAGCGGAAATGGCGGGCACGATGGCGCAGCGGTAGAGTCGCCACCTCACAGCGCCGGAGACCAGGGTTCGATCCCGACCACGGGCGCTGTCTGTACGGAGTTTGCACGTTCTCCCCGTGACCCGCGTGGGTTTTCTCCGAGATCTCCTGTTTCCTCCCACACTCCAGAGACAATAGACGACAGGTGCAGGAGTAGTTTAAGAAGGAACTGCAGGTGCTGGAAAAACTAAGGCAGACAAAAGTGCTGGAGAAACTCAGCGGGTGCAGCAGCATCTGTGGAGCGAAGGAGATAGGCGACGTTTCGGGCCGAAACCCTTCTTCAGACTGATCTAGGTGCAGGAGTAGAGGCCATTCAGCCCAATGAGCCAGCACCGCCATTCAATGTGATCACGGCTGATCATCCCCAATCAGTACCCCGTTCCTGCCTTCTCCCCATATCCCCTGACTCCGCTAGCTTTAAGAGCCCTATCTAGCTCTCTCTTGAAAGCATCCAGAGAACCGGCCTCCACCGCCCTCTGAGGCAGAGAATTCCACAGACTCACAACTCTCTGGGTGGAAAAAGAAGTGCTGGTTTGTAGGTTAATTAACTTGGTCTAAATGTAAATTGTCCTTAGTGTGTGTGTAGGATAGCGTCAGAGTGCGGGGATCGCTGGTCGGTGCGGACTCGGTGGGCCGATGGGCCTGTTTCCGCTCTGTTTCTCTAAAGTAAACTAATCTAAACTATATTAAGCTAAACTGAAGTAAGACAAATAAATGAAAGGTATGCAAAAATAAACCAGGAGCAAGGAAAGGTGGAGCCCACAATGGTCCATTGTTGTCTGTGGGGTAGGTGATAAGGAGTTATATCGACAGTGGAACTTAACAGGGTGACAGAGGGTGGTGGGTGTATGGAAGGAACAGCCGGAGGAAGTAGTTGAGGCAGATACTGGAACAGACTTTAACGTGGCATAGCCTTTGTGGGCCGAAGGGCCTGTTCTTGTGCTGTACTGTTCTATGCTCCATGCTCTACGCTCTAGGCTCTACACATTCCACACTCCACGCTCTACGCTCTAGTTCTGCGCTTTGCACTCTACACTCTACACTCTACTCTACACTCTACACTCTGTGTTCTGTGGAGTGTGTTTAAAGTTTAACGGCAGCTGTATCCAACCCCACGCTATAGTGACTGAGACGGGGAAGATTTGCTCTGCATGGAGTATGTTAAATGGAGCATTAAATTGAGTTTATTTCTGATATACAAGCTGATTCATTCCGGGCAAATACATATTCCTTCCAGTTGGACTCACAAAGTCAACGTTTCAACAATATAAATCTTCTGACCTCCTACCTGAGAGTTTGCGAATACTCCTATCTATCCGCACGGTGGCGCAGCGGTAGAGTCGCTGCCTCACAGCGCCGGAGACCCGAGTCCGATCCCGACTACGGGTGCTGTCTGTACGGAGTTTGCACGTTCTCCCCATAACCTGCGTGGGTTTTCTCCGGGCGCTCCGGTTTCCTCCCACACTCCAAAGGCGTACAGGTTTGTGGGTTAATTGAAATTCCTCGTCTGTTGCAATACATACTTGGTGAATAAAGTGTGATTCTGATCTGATTCGGATGAATTGTCCCCGATATGTAGGATAAAACTGGTCGCTGGCCGGCGAGGACTCGGTGGGCCGAAGGGCCTGTTTTCTCTAAACTACACCTCGGCATGGTCCGCAGCATCATCAAGGACCAATCTCACCCCCGGCCACTCCCTCTTCTCCCCTCTCCCATCGGGCAAGAGGTACAGAAGTGTGAAAACGAACGCACACACACCTCCAGATTCAGGGACAGTTTCTTCCCGGCTGTTATCAGGCAACTGAACCATCCTACCACAACCAGAGAGCGGTCCTGAACTACTATCTACCTCATTGGTGACCCTCGGACTATCTTTGATCGGACTTTGCCGGCTTTACCTCGCACTAAACGTAATTCCCTTTATCCTGTATCTGTACACTGTGGACGGCTCGATTGTAATCATGTATTGTCTTTCCGCTGACTGGTTAGCGCGCAACAAAAGCTTTTCACTGTACCTCGGTACACGGGACAATAAACTAAACCGTTAACCAAACTAAGCTAAACAACACAGCACAGGTCTAGAGACAGGCCATTCGGCCCACCTTGTCCATGCATTCTGGGCTAGTCCCATTTGCCCGATTTTGGCACATATTTCTCTAAGCCCTTCCTATCTTCTTCCCGATGGTTGCAGCGAGATGTGAGCGTAGCTATGATGGTGTGGGTCTCTGACGGATAGGGGCCTGGATGGAGTGGATGTGGAGAGGATGTTCCCACTAGTGGGAGAGTCTAGTACCAGAGGGCACAGCCTCAGAATTAAAGAACGTATCTTTAGGAAGGAGATCTTTAGGTCTTTATTCTTTGGAGCGCAGACGGTTAAGGGGGGACTTGATTGAGGTCTTTAAAATGATGAAAGGGATAGACAGAGTTGACGTGGATAAGCTTTTCCCATTGAGGGTAGGGAAGATTCAAACAAGAGGGCATGACATGAGAATTAAGGGACAGAAGTTTAGGGGTAACATGAGGGGGAACTTCTTTACTCAGAGAGTGGTGGCTGTGTGGAATGAGCTTCCAGCAGAAGTGGTGGAGGCAGGATCGATTTTAACATTTAAAAGTAAAGTGGATAGGTATATGGACGGGAAGGGAATGGAGGGGTATGGTCTGAGTGCAGGTAGATGGGACTAGGGGAAAATAAATGGTCAGCATGGACTGGAAGGGCCTGTTTCCATGATGTAATTGTTATATGGTTATATGTTATATGGAGATGAGGAGGAATTTCTTTAGTCAGAGGGTGGTGAATCTGTGGAATGTTGCGATGATACATGCCTCAACTACCTCCTCCAGCAGCTCGTTCCATACACCCACCACCCTTTGTGTCAAAAAATCTTTCACCTTTGAGTCACTCCAGCACTTTGTCTTTTTTTCCCCTTGTAAACCAGCATCTGCAGTTCCTTGTGCCCACCCCTATTCCTGCTAGACAGAGCTCTTAAAGATAGCGGAGTCAGGGGATATGGGGAGAAGGCAGGAACAGGGTACTGATTGTGGATGATCAGCCATGATCACATTGAATGGTGGTGCTGGCTCGAAGGGCCGAATGGCCTCCTCCTGCACTTATTGTCTACTGTCTATTGCACTTTGAGTCTATCTTCGGCATAAAAACTGGGGGTGGAGACGAGGAGCTGCAGGTGCTGGTTTGAAGAGAAAACCGAGCTTCCAGCACTGTGCGCCGATCTTCATTTGACCATAGATAATAGACAACAGGTGCAGGAGTAGGCCATTCGGCCCGTCGAGCCAGCACCGCCATTCAATGTGATCATGGCTGATCGTCCCCAATCAGTACCCCGTTCCTGCCTTCTCCCCATATCCCCTGACTCCGCTATCTTTAAGAGCCCTATCTAGCTCTCTCTTGAAAGCATCCAGAGAACCGGCCTCCACCGCCCTCTGAGGCAGAGAATTCCACAGACTCACAACTCTCTGTGAGAAAAAGTGTTTCCTCGTCTCCGTTCTAAATGGCTTGCTCCCTATTCTTAATGCCAGAATCTGCAGTTACTTACTCCCCCCCCTCACCCCCCCCCCCCCCCCCCCCTGCCGTTTTTGCCAAACGCCAATGAGTTGAACTGGAAGAATTGCTTTGAGGAAATTCGAAGGGTTGTGTGTCAGTGATGTTTGAGAACAAGGTTGGTTTGTTTGACTCTGTCTCTTTGATTGCGTTTAAATTATACGGCTCAATTCATTCCGTCAAATCCTGCCCTTTGTTGCAATTGCCCTCCTGTCCCCGTCTTACAATCGGCCGCCTGTTATGCAGGAATGTACATTGCCGTTTGTTCCGCCGTCAATTCAGAATCTCATTGACAGCAGCTCATTTTCCGCTAAGGTGCCTCGCTAATAGTGATATTTAACTCTCACGCGGATGTGAGAAAAAGTGTGTCGCGAACACAGAATAGTGCAACACAGCATAGGAAAAACAGACAGCAGGTGCAGGAGTTGAGGCCATTCGGCCCTTCGAGCCAGCACCGCCATTCAATGTGATCACGGCTGATCATCCCCAATCAGTACCCCTTTCCTGCCTTCTCCCCATATCCCCTGACTCCGCTATCTTTGAGCCCGATCTAGCTCTCTCTTGAAAGTATCCAGGAGTAGGCCATTCGGCCCTTCGAGCCAGCACCGCCATTCAATGTGATCATGGCTGATCATCCCCAATCAGTACCCCGTTCCTGCCTTCTCCCCATATCCCCTGACTCCGCTATCTTTAAGAGCCCTATCTAGATCCATCTTGAAAGTATCAAGAGAACCGGCCTCCACCGCCCTCTGAGGCAGAGAATTCCACAGACTCACAACTCTCTGTGAGAAAAAGTGTTTCCTCATCTCCGTTCTAAATGGCTGACCCCTTATTCTTAAACTGTGTGCGGCCCCTGGTTCTGGACTCCCCCAACATCGGGAACATGTTTCCTGCCTCTAGCGGTTTTCACCTAGAGAGTTGTGAATCTGTGGAATTTTGAGTTCCACAGATTATTCACTACCCTGTGACTAAAGAAGTTCCTCCTCACCTTTCTAAAAGAGCGCCTTTTATCAAACAGTCACTGGAATTTAGAAGGATGAGAGGATATCTCATAGAAACATATACAATTGTAAGGGATTGGACCGGCTTGATGCAGGAAAAGATGTTCCCCATGTTGGGGGAGTCCAGAACCAGGGGTCACACAGTTTAACAATAAGGGGTCGGCCATTTAGGACTGAAATGAGGAAAAACGTTTTCACCCAGAGAGTTGTGAGTCTGTGGAATTCTCTGCCACAGAAGGCAGTGGAGGCCGATTCACTGGATGCTTTCAAGAGAGAGTTAAATTTTGCTTAGGGCTAACGGAATCAAGGGATATGGGGAGAAGGCAGGATCATATTTCACATCATATTGCGGGGTACTGATTTTTGGATGATCAGCCATGATCATATTGAATGACGGTGCAGGCTCGAAGGGCCGAATGGCCTCCTCCTCCACCTACGTTCTATGTTTTTTATTTACTCCGCAAGGTGTTGCGAGTAAGAGTGTAGAATACAGAGCAGTGGAGCACTGAGTGAAAGGCCTGGGTAGAGTGGATGTGGAGAGGATGTTTCCACTGTTGTACAACCTTCTCATAGAGCTGCACACCGTTGGGGCGGAAATCCCGGGGGGACACGCCCCCCCCTTGGTTTGCGAGGTGGGGGGACACTCCCCCCCATGTTTTGTGATCCATATTTTCAAACTCAGTAAAAAAAATCTATTAAAAATCTCCGCTTCCCGTGAGACAGTGGGGGCGGGACTGATGATCGATCGAGGGCGCCGATTGGACGAGAGAGACGTCGGTCAGCAGGCAGTGGGGGGCGGGCATGATGATTCAGCGCGATGATTGGAGGAGGGAGGTGTCGGTCAGAGGCGGAAGAAGGGGTGGGACTGAGGATAGAGCGCAGTGATTGGAGGAGGGAGCATAGAGTGGAGCTTGAATCGGCCCGTTTGCGGGGCCCTTCATCGCCCGGCGCGGCTTAAAATCGGCCGCGGGATCTTCCACCACCCCGCGATCAAATTGCTGCGTCGTGGCGATCGAGCCTCCCGGTGTTGAAGCCCCCGCCGGGCGATGGAAGATCCCGCAGCCGGTTTTAAGCTGCACCGGGCGATGAAAGGCCCCGCGAACAGGCCAATTCAGGCCCCACAATTCGGGGCGGACGATGCTGCTGTTGCTGGAGTTCGGAGTCGGTCACCGGCCAGGTCAGCTCCCGATGTTACCGTCCACAGGGCCCACGGACGAAGCTGGTCGTCAAGAAATTGTGTTCCCCCCCCCCCCCCCCCCCCGCCGCTTTGAGAGCAATTCCCGTGCCTGCTGGCCCCGTTAGTGTGTGATGGGACGGTGAAGCACTGATCTTCATATTGTGATCAATATTTCTGTCAATCATCAAATGTTAGAAAGCCCAGGATCTGTTTGTGTCCAAACTGCATTGACTGCCAAACACCTGTGTGTGGGAGGGGAACTGCAGACGCTGGTTTAAAGCAAAGATAGACGCAAAATGCTGGAGTAACTCGGCGGGACAGGCAGCACCTCTGGAGAGCGGGAATGGGTGACGTTTCGGGACGAGACCCTTCTTCAGACTTCAAGTAACCCTTGCTTTCCCTCTCCATCCTTGAAAGCTTTTCCCATTGAGGGTAGGGAAGATTCAAACGAGAGGGCATGACATGAGAATTAAGGGACAGAAGTTTAGGGGTAACATGAGGGGGAACTTCTTTACTCAGAGAGTGGTGGCTGTGTGGAATGATCTTCCAGCAGAAGTGGTGGAGGCAGGATCGATTTTAACATTTAAAAGTAAAGTGGATAGGTATATGGACGGGAAGGGAATGGAGGGGTATGGTCTGAGTGCAGGTAGATGGGACTAGGGGAAAATAAATGGTCGGCACGGACTGGAAGGGCCAAGAAGGCCTGTTTCCGTGCTGTAATTGTTATATGGTTATATGTTATATGGGTCTGAAGAAGGGTCTCGACATAAAACGTCGCCCATTCCTTCTCTCCAGAAATGCTGCCTGTCCATGCTGAGTTACTCCAGCACTTTGTGTCTTATCTTCGGTTGAAACCAGCATCTGCAGTTCGTTCCTACACATTTCACAGCACTGGACGATAGCTGGGGGGGAAACAAATGGTGACTTGAAACGATCTCTTGTCGACACGGTGCAAAATTGGCCGCTGATTAAGATGAATGAGGCTTTTAGCAATGAACAATGTTCGGGCAGATGCCGGAGATGTTACAATTGTCATCACCTCAGGCAATGCTTGCTGTCGCTCTCCCGCTCGCTCCCCACCCCCCCCCCCCCCGCTGTTTGATGGTCATAAGTGACTCTGTAAACGCACACATGCATGCACGCACGCACGCGTACACACACACACACACACACACACGCACGCACACAGACACGTACACACACACACGCACGCATGTACACGCACATGCACGCACACAGACATGTACACGCACGCACACACACACACATACACACACACACACACACAGACACACACACATGCACACACGCACGAACACACACATACACGCACACGCACACACACGCACGCACATACACGCACACACACACACAAGCGTACACACTCACACACATCTCAACATACAATTTTCCACATGTTATACACATGTGCACACTCCATGTTCTTACTTAGGCCCCCTTCGGTCATGGCTGACCATGGGTGTCTCCAGGGTGCTATTCCCTATATGAGGACGACTGTTTAACGTGACTTTGTTTAACGTGGGGAGACTGGTGCACAGACAGACACCCCACGGTCCGTGACAGATCTGGGTCAGGATCCAGTGGCATGGAGTCCAAGACGACCGGAGACCCTTTTCTGCTGCAGCCTTCATCCGCCTTCCTAGCCGTTGTGACGCTCCACTAAGGTCAGCCATCGTCCTCCGCCTGTTCCACCGTTGAGGTCTTGGTCGGATCGCTCTTTGTCAGAGATCTCCCCCCTCGACCTTACCGCCATGGGTGGCCCTACCAGGAGCATCGCTCCAGACGGCATCGCTCTCAGGATCTCAGGACCACACGAGCTTCTCCACCACGGACAAGGTGCCAATCCACGGAGAAGACACATGTGTGCAGATATGGGCAAAGTTTAAAGGAGATGTGCGGGGCAGGTTGTTTTTTTACACAGAGGGTGGTGGTTGATCAGTGATGGGACCAGAATGAGACCATTCGGCCCATCAAGTCTACTCCACCATTCAGACTTGGCTGATCTATCTCTCCCTCCTCACCCCATTCTAATCAAGAAACTATCCATCTCTGCCTTAAATATATGCACTGACTCGGCAAAGAATTCCACAGATTCACCGCCCTCTGACGAAAATTAAATTTCTACACATCTCCTTCCCAGAAGAACATCCTTTAATTCTGAGGCTATGACCTCCAGAAGTTCACAAGTTCACAAGTTATTGGAGTAGAATTAGGCCATTTGGCCCATCGAGTCCACTCAGTCGTGGCTGATGTCTTCTATGTCCACTAGAAACAGAGAAACATAGACAATAGGTGCAGGAGTAGGCCATTCGGCCCTTCGAGCCTGCACCGCCATTCAATATGATCATGGCTGATCATCCAACTCAGTATCCCGTACCTGCCTTCTCTCCATACCCTCTGATCCCCTTAGCCACAAGGGCCACATCTAACTCCCTCTTAAATATAGCCAATGAACTGGCCTCAATTACCTTCTGTGGCAGAGAGTTCCAGAGACCCACCACTCTCTGTGTGAAAAAAGTCCTTCTCATCTCAGTCCTAAAGGATTTCCCCCTTATCCTTAAACTGTGACCCCTTGTCCTGGACCTCCCCAACATCGGGAACAATCTTCCTGCATCTAGCCTGTCCAACCCCTTAAGAATTTTGTAAGTTTCTATAAGATCCCCCCTCAATCTCCTAAATTCTAGAGAGTATAAACCGAGTCTATCCAGTCTTTGTTCATAAGACAGTCCTGACAGTTTGTTCACTTGTACACTCTGGAGTTTAGAAGGATGAGAGGGGTTCTCATTGAAACATATAAGATTATTAAGGGTTTGGACACGCTAGAGGCAGGAAACATGTTCCCGATGTTGGGGGAGTCCAGAACCAGGGGCCACAGTTTAAGAATAAGGGGTAAGCCATTTAGAACGGAGACAAGGAAACACTTTTTCTCACAGAGAGTTGTGAGTCTGTGGAATTCTCTGCCTCAGAGGGCGGTGGAGGCCGGTTCTCTGGATACTTTCAAGAGAGAGTTAGATAGGGCTCTTAAAGATAGCGGAGTCAGGGGATATGGGGAGAAGGCAGGAACGGGGTACTGATTGGGGATGATCAGTCACGATCACATTGAATGGTGGTGCTGGCTCGAAGGGCCGAATGGCCTACTCCTGCACCTATTGTCTGTTGTCTAAGTCCTAACATTTTATGTGTAGGAAGGAACTGCAGATGCTGGTTTACACCGAAGATAGACACAAAGTGCTGGAGTAACTCAGCGGGACAGGCAGGCAGCATCTCTGGAGGAGATGGAATGGGCGACGTTTTGGGTCGAGACCCTTCTTCAGAGTGAGAGTCAGGGGAGAGGGAGACGAGAGATATAGACGGTGATGCGGAGAGATGTGGAACAAATCAACGAAAGATTTGCAAAAGATCTCCCTCATGAAGCAAAATACTGCGTTGATCAATAAATCAGTCTTCTTAGGAATTAGGGATATTAGTGAGCATGGTCCGTGCGTTTAATTTTTAGTTTAGGTTAGAGATACAGCGCGGAAACAGGCCCTTCGGCCCACCGGGCCTGTGCCGACCAGCGATCCCCGCACACTAACACTATCCTGCACACTAGGGGCAATTTTTACATTTACACCAAGCCAATTAACCTACAAACCTGCACGTCTTTGGAGTGTGGGAGGAAAGCGGAGATCCCGGAGGAAACCCACGCAGGTCACGGGGAGAACGTGCAAACTCCGTACAGACAGCACCCGTAGTCGGGATCGAACCCGGGACTCCGGCGCTGTCCGCTGCGCCACCTTGTGGTGGATCGGTGCGGTGTCGTTCAGGGCTGCTGGCTGAGTGGGGTCTAATCTCTCGGCTCTTTGTTCCCCCCCCCCCCCCCCCCCTGACTCCTCCAAACCCCTCACCCCCCCCCCCTGTCTTTCCCCCCTCACCCAACCATCTCCTCCCACCCCCCACTCCTCCCATATCCCCTATCCTGCCCCCCCTCCTCCCCCCTCTGTCCCTCCTCCATTCCACATCTCTCCCTCTGCCTCCCCCTCCCCCTTTCCCCTCTCCCCCCTCTCTCCCCCATTCCACATTCCCCACCTTCCCCCTCTCCTTCCCTTCCCCCCTCCCCCTCTCTCCCCCTCTCTCCCCCTCTCTCCTCCCCTACCCTACTCCCCACTCCCCCCCACTCCTCCCATATCCCCTATATGCCCCCCCAACACCCACCCCTCCCCCTCCCCATCATTCCCCACCACCTCCTCCCCCACCCCCCCTCTCTCCCTCCATCTCCCCCTCCCCCTATCTCTCCCCCCCCACCCCCAGAGAGGCAGTCGTGACCAAACAGAGAATCAAATGCAATGGGCTGCACAAGACCGACATCCAAGAGTCCCAGATGAGCCACCTGGTGGCGCCCCTACTCAACGACAAACACAGTGAGTGTGGGGGGGGGGGATGGCGGCTTAGGGGAGGGGGGGGCGCCTCAACTCGTCAGCGATCTCCCTCCCCATGCCACCCCCTCTCTCATCCTCTCTCCAAGAAATGCTACACCTGTCCCTTTACCATATACCCATATAACAATTACAGCACGGAAACAGGCCCTCTCGGCCCTTCCAGTCCGTGCCGACCATTTATTTTCCCCTAGTCCCATCTACCTGCACTCAGACCATACCCCTCCATTCCCTTCCCGTCCATATACCATTTACCTCCCCCCTCGACTCCATCCAAGGACCCAAGCAGTCGTTCCAGGTGAGGCAGAGGTTCACCTGCACCTCCTCCAACCTCATCTACTGCATCCGCTGCTCCAGGTGTCAGCTGCTCTACATCGGTGAGACCAAGCGCAGGCTCAGCGATTGCTTTGCCCAACACCTCCGCTCGGTTCTTTTTTATATTTCAAAATAGACTTTATTCGAGTAATAAATATACACAACACATCAACCGTGCGAAAAATCCATCCGACATTTTCGGAGGCTACACAAATTGTTCCATACAGTCTATACACATTTCTCAAATTTCGCGAATCGATCCCCCACTCATGTGGCCCCCCGGCATGGGATACCTTCCCTTATTTTGAGGGGCGTCTCCACCATACCGTGCCCCCCATGTCCAGCAGCGGAAGGACCCTAGACTGTGGCCCTCCCCCACCGAGCCTTGGCGTTGGCTGCACCGAGCTTCAGTACGTACTCCTGCAGTCTGCAGCGGGCCAGTCGGCAACATTCCCCAACGGACATCTCGCTCTGCTGGGTGGTGAACAACGCTCGGGCAGGCCAAAGAGAGTCTTTCACCGAGTTGATAACCCTCCAGCAGCACTCGATGTCAGTCTCTGAATGTGTCCCTGGGAACAGTCCGTAAATCACTCCGTAAATCACTCTGTAGAGTCCTCTGTGATGGAGCTGTTTGGAATAAAGCGTACCAGGGACCCTTGCATTTTTCTCCAGACTCTTTGGGCAAATCCACACTCTGCAAAGAGGTGGGCAACCGTCTCCACTCCATAGCAGCCGTCCCGAGGGCAGCGTGCGCTGGTAGTGAGGTTCCGACGGTGCAGGAAGGATCTGACTGGGAGGGCTCCCCTCACCGCCAGCCAAGCCAGGTCTTGGTGCTTGTTGGTGAGTTCTGGCAATGAGGCATTTGCTCAGGGAACCACGCCACCGGGTCCATCGAGTCCTTTCCCTGCAGTGCCTGCAGGACATTCTGTGCTGACAACTGCCCAATGGACATGTGGTCAAAGGTGTTGGTCCAGAAGAACCTTTCCACAGACGACAGATGGGGCGGCAGTGTCCAGCTGACTTGCACCTTGCGTGGCATCTGCGCCAGGCCCATCCTTCGCAACACCGGGGACAGGTAGAACCTCAGCAGGTAGTGACACTTGGTGCCCACGTGGCTTGGCTCTACACTCCGCCTGATGCAGCCACTCACGAAGGTGGCCATCAGGATGAGAGCGACGTTGGGCACGCTTTTACCCCCGTTGTCTGCTGACTTGTACATTGTGGCCCGTCGCACCCGGTCCATCCTCGACCCCCAGATGAACTGGAAGATGGCCCGGGTGATCCCTGTGGCGTAGGAAGGAGGGACAGGCCACATCTGTGCCAAGTACAGCAGGCCCGAGAGCACCTCACACCTGATGACCAAATTCTTTCCCGTTATGGAGAGGGAGCGTTGCCTCCACAGCTCCAGCTTCTTCCCCACCCTGGCTATCCGCTCCAGCCAATTCTTGTTACACGCCTCAGCCCCCCCGAACCAGATCCCCAGCACCTTCAAGAAGTCAGGCTTGATGGTGAAGGGGACGGAAGATCTGTCGGGCCAGTTGCCAAAGAGCATGGCCTCGCTCTTCCTGCGGTTCACCCTGGCTCCCGTGGCCGACTCAAACTGGTCGCAGATCCTAATCAATCTGCGGACCGACCCTGGATCCGAGCAGAAGACAGCGACATCGTCCATGTACAGGGAGGTCTTTACTTGAATGCCCCCACTGCCGGGCAGTGTCACTCCTCTAATGCTCGCATCCTTCCTGATGGATTCGGCAAAGGGTTCAATACAGCAGACAAACAAGACAGGAGAGAGAGGGCAACCCTGCCTGACTCCAGACCTTACAGGGAAACTGTCTGATTCCCACCCATTGATTTGGACTGCACTACGGATGTCGGTGTAGAGCAGATTGATCCAATTCCTGATTCCCTCCCCAAAACCCATTTTGGAGAGAACGTCCCTCATGTACGTGTGCGAAATCCTGTCAAAGGCCTTCTCCTGGTCCAAGCTGACTAGGCAGGCATCCACCCGTCTGTCCTGCACGTAGGCGATGGTATCTCTCAGCAGCGCTAGGCTGTCTGATATTTTCCTGCCAGGTACAGCACAAGTTTGGTCCGGGTGGATCACCTGTCCCAGAGCAGACTTGACCCGGTTGGCGATGGCCTTAGACAGGATCTTGTAGTCTACATTCAAGAGCGTTATGGGTCTCCAATTCTTTATGTCCTTCATCTCCCCCTTCTGCTTGTAGATTAGGGTGATGTTGCCCTTCCTCATGGAGTCTGACATGCTACCAGCTAGAAGCATGTCGTTGTACACTTCTAGCAGGTCCGGGCCCATCCAGTCCCACAGAGCCGAATACAACTCGGCCGGTAAGCCATCGCTTCCGGGAGTTTTACCCGAGTCAAAGGAACGGATGGAGCCAGTCAGCTCCTCTAGGGTCAGTGGTTGGTCCAGACTCTCCCGCTTGCTGTCCTCCAAGACCTCCGTGATCGAGGACAGGAAGTTCTGGGAGGAGGTACTGTCTATAGCCTTTCGGTCATACAAATCTGTGTAAAAGGATTTGCAGATCCTCAGCATGTCTGTGTGTGAGGATGCTACTGAGCCGTCCTCCTCCCTAAGGCTGTTCATCACAGAGCTCCCCCTGTGAACCTTATGGAAGAAGAAACGTGAGCACGTCTCATCCTGCTCCACATGGCGGACCCTGGATCGGAAGATGATCTTGGAGGATTCAGAGGTAAAGAGCCGAGCTTGCCGGTCCTTCATGTCTCTAAGTTCCTCCTTCACATCCACCCCTCTCGACTGCAGAAGGAGCAGTTGTTGCAAATCTGTCTGGAGTTGGCACAATTCCCTCTGACTCTGTCTTGCTCTCTGAACCCCTTTACTTATGAAGAACCTCTTAATGTTCTCCTTGGTTGCTTCCCACCAGAGTGTGGGGGAGTCAAAGAGGGGCTTCACCGTTCTCCAACATGCGTAGTCCCTCTTTAGCTCCTCGATGTTCTCTGGGGTCAACAGCTTCATGTTTAACTTCCACGTCCCTCTGCCTGCCTTCCGGTCCTCCTGTAGGTGACAGGAAGCCTGAAGGAGGCTTACACAAAAAGCTGGATAAACTCAGCGGGTGCAGCAGCATCCAAGGAGCGAAGGAGATAGGCGACGTTTCAGGTCGAGACCCTTCTTCAGACTGGTCAGGGATCAGGGAAACGAGAGATATAAACAGTGATGTGGAGAGATAAGGAACAATGAGTGAAAGATATGCAAAAAAGTATTGGTGATAAAGGAAGCAGGCCGTTGTAAGCTGTTTGTGGTGTGAAAATGAGAAGCTAGTGCGACTGGGGAGGGGGGGGGGGGGGAGATGGAGAAGGAATGTCAGGGCCAGAGGGCTGAGGGAGAGGTGGGGGGGAGGCAGTCTGGGTTAACAGAATTGAGAAAATTCAATGTTTAAGCCCAGACGATGCAGACTCCCCAAGCGGAATATGAGGTGCTGTTCCTCCAACTTGTGGTGTTGATCACTCTGGCCGTGGAGGAGGCCCAGGACCGAGAGGTCGGATACAGAGTGGGAGGGGGAGTTGAAGTGCTGAGCCACCGGGAGGTCGGGTTGGTTATTGCGGACCGAGCGGAGGTGTTCGGTGAAACGATCGCCCAGCCTCCGCTTGGTCTCACTGATGTAGATCAGCTGGCATCTGGAGCAACGGATGCAGTAGATGAGGTTGGAGGAGGTGCAGGTGAACCTCTGTCGGACCTGGAAGGACTGCTTGGGTCCCTGAAAGGAGTGGATGGGGGAGGTGAAGGGACAAGTGTAGCATCTCTTGCGGGCAGTGGTCGGAGAAGAACACCGGCATGAGGTCAGTGTGTCTCACCGTGACGGCCTTCGTCGTGAAGACAAAGTCTATCCGAGATCGGGCTAAACCGTCCAATCTCGACCAGGTGAACCGTGGCTGGGACCCGCCTGCAGGGTCGCTGAAGGCATCGCGCAGCTTTGCATCTTTTACCATATCCCTCAGGAACTTGGACGTGCTGTCCAGTCTGCTGTCGGCACTGCCGGATCGTCCAGCCGCATCAATGATGCAGTTGAAGTCACCGGCCAGAACGAGCTGCCGGGACGTGGCCAGCAGCACTGGGAGCTGCTGGAGAACGGCCAGCCTCTCGCTCTGCGTGGGTGAGGCATACACATTAATCAGCCGGAGCGGAGAGCCACGGTACATAACATCCACCACAAGGAGACGCCCCCCAACCACCTCCCTAACCTCATTGATGGCGAAGTTCCCTCCCCGCAGCAAAATCCCCAGACCGGAAGCACGACAGTCGCTGCCCCCCGACCACACCGACAGTCCGTGGGGCCACCATCGCGACCACCTCCGATAGCAGCGGAGGTGTGGCAGCCCGCACTCCTGAAGAAAAGTCACATGTGCCTTGACCTTGGCCAGGTACTGTAAGGCGTTCACACATCGCGCAGTGCTCTTTATACTGCGCACGTTTAAAGATGCCAGTTTAAGCTCCATTGTCTTTAGAGTCACTGACCATTTTCGTGTCCCCTCATTCCCACCGTTTCGGTGAATTGCCTCAGCTTTCCTGGGCTCAGGAATCCAGCGATGAGGTGGGTTTCTGGTGGCACAACCAATGGTGTCGTTGAGGGGGGCCTTCTCGTTCCACCCCCTTTCGGGCACACGGCTTCCTCCGTCTCCTGTAGCTGGGTCACGGTGGCTGGTTCACTGCTCCCGGTCGCCCGGAGCTGGGGCCCAACGACCTTTGTGCTGCTCCCGGTTGCCCGGAGCTGGGGCCCATCGGCCGTTGTGATGATCCCTGTCTCCAGGGGCTGGAGCCCCTCGACCGCTGCACTGCTCCCGATGTCCTGGGGCTGGAGCCCCTCGACCGCTGCACTGCTCCTGATGTCCTGGGGCTGGAGCCCCTCGACCGCTGCACTGCTCCTGATGTCCTGGGGCTGGAGCCCCTCGACCGCTGCACTGCTCCTGGTGTCCTGGGGCTGGAGCCCCTCGACCGCTGCACTGCTCCTGATGTCCTGGGGCTGGAGCCCCTCGACCGCTGCACTGCTCCCGATGTCCTGGGGCTGGAGCCCCTCGACCGCTGCACTGCTCCTGGTGTCCTGGGGCTGGAGCCCCTCGACCGCTGCACTGCTCCTGATGTCCTGGGGCTGGAGCCCCTCGACCGCTGCACTGCTCCCGATGTCCTGGGGCTGGAGCCCCTCGACCGCTGCACTGCTCCTGGTGTCCTGGGGCTGGAGCCCCTCGACCACTGCACTGTTCCTGATGTCCTGGGGCTGGAGCCCCTCGACCGCTGCACTGTTCCTGGTGTCCTGGGGCTGGAGCCCCTCGACCGCTGCACTGCTCCCGATGTCCTGGGGCTGGAGCCCTTCCGCCGCTTCTCTGCTCTCAGTCTCCTGGGGCCGGGAGGTGATCGTCGTGGCCTCTCTCTTCTCTTCCCCCGTTTTCATCCTCTGTCTCCCTCGTTGGGACTTCCCGGTCGCCTCATCCTCCGACGAAGAGGAGAGATTGCTGCCTTCTGTAATAGAAAGACATCTTTTTTGTTGTTTACTTTTAGACTTACCAGTCCTTTGCGGCCTCGGCTCCTTGGGCTGAACCCTCAGCTTCTTGTATGACACTGTTGTCCACTTCTCCTTCGGTTCCTCCTCCTCCATTGACTCTCCCTCCTGGGCAAGATGCTGGGCGTCTCCTTCTGGCACTTGGGGCTTCAAGGTGCTTGGGCTGTCCTCATCTGCGTTTCCTTTCTCTGCTGGGGTCTTGGTAGTGGTGGGGGGCGCTTCGCCCACCTTGGGGGTGCTGGCAGCAGCCCCTCTTGTCGCCTGTGCATAGGTGCAGGCTCTTTTAGGGCAAGCCCTGTAAAGGTGGCCTGCCTCCCCGCACAGGTTGCAGTTCTTGCTGGCCTGACAGTCCTTTGTCTCGTGGCCCTCCATCTTGCAGTTTTTTGCATACAACTGCAGTGCATTGGGCCATCACATGCCCAGGCTTGTTGCATTTCCTGCACAGCCTGGGTTGCCCCACGTAGCTGAGGTAGCCTCGGTTTCCTCCAATCGCAAAAACCGAGGGGGGGTGGACAATTTCTCCGTCTTTGTCCACCCTCAGCTTCACCTTGACTTGCCTCTTGCTTGTCCAAATTCCATGCATGTCCTTCACGTCCACACAGTTCCCTGTTCCCTCAACGTAGCGAGCAAGGAACGTGAGGGCATCGACTACCGGCACATGTGGGTTGAACATGTGCACGGTGATCAACCTTTCCTTCTGGTGGGGAGGGTGAAGAGCGGCTGCACTTTCAGCAGCGACAGTGGAGCTTCATTCCCCCTCTCCCGAAAGTCCTCCATCACCTTCTGCCATCCCGTCGGATACTTGAAGGTAACGTCAAAATATCCGTTACCCGGGAAATCCTGGAGGCAGTAGATGTCCTTCGCCTCAAATTTGAGGGCCCCTAGCAAGACCTTCTTGACGAACAGGTCTCGTGAGAAGAGGGTCCCCTCGCTGATGTCCTTCACGCTTATTCTCAGGGTATTGCGAATACCCTGTACTCCTGCTCCTGCTGACATAGTGGCTAAAAGGTGTTAGGTTGGTTACCCAACCAGCATGGATCCACCTCTAAGCCTGCAGCCACAACTCCTCGTCTCCAAGTCCGCTCCGCAATCCACGGCCCTTGTCCCCAAGGGACCGCCAGAACCGTTCTAATAAGAACAGATAGTCTCTTTCACTCCTTCAAGCGTAAGAACAGATACTACATTTGATCTTAGCCAAAAGGCTCGGTTCGCAATAACCAACCTGATCTCCCGGTGGCTCAGCACTTCAACTCCCCCTCCCATTCCCAATCCGACCTTTCTGTCCTGGGCCTCCTCCATGGCCAGAGTGAGGCCCACCACAAATTGGAGGAGCAGCACCTCATATTTCGCTTGGGTAGTTTACACCCCAGCGGTGTGAACATTGACTTCTCCAATTTCAGGTAGTCCCTGCTTTCTCCCTCCTTCCCCTCCCCTTCCCAGCTCTCCCTCAGCCCACTGTCCCCGCCTCTTCCTTTCTTCTTCCCACCCACCCCCCCACATCAGTCTGAAGAAGGGTCTCGACCCGAAACGTCACCTATTCCTTCGCTCCATAGACGCTGCCTCACCCGCTGAGTTTCGCCAGCATTTTTGTCTACCTCCAGATTCAGGGACAGTTTCTTCCCGGCTGTTATCAGGCAACTGAACCGTCCTCTCACCAACTAGAGAGCGGTCCTGAACTACTATCTACCTCATTGGAGACCCTCGGACTATCTTTAATCAGACTTTGTATCTGTACACTGTGGACGGCTCGATTGTAATCATGTATTGTCTTTCCGCTGACTGGTTAGCGCGCAACAGAAGCTTTTCCCTGTACCTCGGTACACGGGACAATAGACTGAACTAAAATGGAGACCGAGAATGCAACTTCTTAGCGACTGTTGGCGGGGTCAAAGGACTGGGAAAACGACTGAACTGAAAAAATGCTGTCAAAAAATATCCCTGGTGTGTGTAGGATAGCGTTAGTGTGCGGGGATCGCTGGCTGGCACGGACTCGATGGGCCGAAGGGCCTGTTTCCGCGCTGTATCTGTAAATGAAACCAAACACTTCTTCTGATCTCCCTCTTTCCTTGCAGTTATGATTCTCCCAATAATGGACACGGACAAAGGAGCAGTTATTGGCGTGATTCTGGTAAGGACATGTCTTCATTTCATCACGGTGGCCCAGCGGTAGAGTCGCTGCCTCACGGCGCCGGAGACCCGGGTTCGATCCCGACCACGGGCGCTGTCTGTACGGAGTTTGTGCGTTCTCCCCGTGACCCGCGTGGGTTTTCTCCGAGACCTTCTGTTTCTTCCCCCCAACATTTACACCAAACCAATTAACCTGCAAACCTGCACGTCTTTGGAGCGTGGGGGGAAAGCGAAGATCTCGGAGAAAACCCACGCAGGTCACGGGGAGAACGTGCAAACTCCGTACAGACAGCGCCCGTAGTCGGGATCGGACCCGGGTCTCTGGTGCTTTAAGGCAGCAACTCTACCGCTGTGCCATCGTGCCGCCATTGTCCCCCACAGATGCTGCCTGACCCGCTGAGTTACTCCAGCACTGTGTGAAACGTCACCTATCCATGTTCTCCACGGATGCTGCCTGACCCGCTGAGTTACTCCAGCACTCTGTGAAACGTCACCTATCCATGTTCTCCACAGATGCTGCCTGACCCGCTGAGTTACTCCAGCACTCTGCGTCCTTTTTGCTAAGTTCATAGTTACTTGTGTCCACCCTTCTTAGTCTAAAGATACAGCATGGAAACAGGCCCTTCGGCCCACTGTCCAAGATGACCACCAATTAAAGTCCAAGTCCAGCGGGACAGGCAGCATCTCTGGAGAGAGAGAAAGTCTAAGCCAATTTTATTCGTCACAAACACCCGAAGATGCAGTGAAATGAATTTGCCAGCAGCGACACACTTAAAAAGAACACACAATACACAATAAGATCTAACGCAAACATCCACCACAACATTCTTCACTGTGGTGGACGGGAACAAAGTCCAGCCAGGCCTCCTCCTTTGTCCACCCGTGGTCGGGGTCATGAACCCTCCGTAGTCGCGGTTACGGACGGCCGGATGTACAGGCCCTCTCGTCGGGATGATCCAAACTCCTACGTCGGGACGGTCGAACACACTTGGAGGTCCCGAATCGGCACTTTCCCACCGGAGACCGCGGCTTCAGGATGTTGTAGGCCGCAGGCCGGCGGTCGGAGCTCTTCACCGGCGATCCCCGGCGAGGGATCCCAGACTCCGCGATGGTAATTCCACGCCACGCCCACGGCTAAAAGCCCCGCAGACCACAGCCCCAAGATGCCAAAGTCACCAGGCCAGCGATCGGAGCACTCCTCTCTGGTGACCCCCGGCAAGGGTTCGCCCGATCTACGATGGAAAAGTCCGCGCTGCACTGCGCCCGCTGCTGAAGCTCTGGGCCCGACTCCGGGAAAGGCTGCTCCAATCCAAGCCGTTAGGCCGCGAGGGAGGCGACGTGGGAAAAACCGCCACTCCGTCGAGGGGGGCGACCGAAAGCGGTTCCCCACCGTACCCCCCCCCCCCCCCCCCCCACACCCAAGACACACCAAGAGACGAGTACACTAGTCCTATCCTACACACAGTAGGGACAATTTACAGAAGCCAATTGCCCTGCAAACGTATACGCCTTTGGAGTGAGGTAGGAAACTGGAGCGCCCGGAGAAAACCCACGCCGACCATCGATTATCAGTTCACGCTGGATCTATGTGTAGGAAGGAACTGCAGATGCTGGTTTACTCCAAAGATAGACACATAAAGTGCTGGAGTAACTCAATGGGTCAGGCAGCATCTCTGGTGACAATAGACAATAGGTGCAGGAGTAGGCCATTCGGCCCTTCGAGCCAGCACCGCCATTCAATGTGATCATGGCTGTACCCTGTTCCTGCCTTCTCCCCATATCCCCTGGCTCCGCTATCTTTAAGAGCCCTATTGAGCTCTCTCTTGAAAGCATCCAGAGAATTGGCCTCCACCGCCCTCTGAGGCAGAGAATTCCACAGACTCACAAAAAAGTGTCAAAAAGTGTTTCCTCGTCTCCGTTCTAAATGGCTTACCCCTTATTCTTAAACTGTGTGGCCCCTGGTTCTGGACTCCCCCAACATCGGGAACATCTTTCCTGCCTCTAGTGTGTCCAAACCCTTAATAATCTTATATGTTTCAATGAGATTCCCTCTCATCCTTCTAAACTCCCGAGTCATTAGATATTTTTTAAGGCCGAGATAGATAGATTCTTGATGAGTACGGGTGATTGGGGTTCTGGGGAGAATGGGGTTAGGAGGGAGAGATAGACCAGCCATGGTTGAATGGTGGAATAGGCTTGATGGGCCGAATGGCCTAGTTCTGTTCTGAACACATGTACTTGCCCTCGGCAAAAGTCTCACCTCGTCTCTTCCTCCAGGTTTATTCTGGCCCGTTGCACGACGTTGACGATTCCTGCCTACGGATACTGGAGAGACACGTGAGTAGATTGAAGGAATTTCCACAATTCCCAAGACTTCCCAGGGCCTGTCCCACCAGCATGCGACTGCATGCGGTGAGCGCGACCTAACGTGGTCGCTTGAGCCGTACGGCATCGCGGGTCCGGAGCCATGCGGAATTGTACGGAGTTCGTCCCGACATCGCGCGGGGCTCCGAAAAACTGACCGTGTTCAAAAATCCCGCACGGCAACGGCCAAAAGGCCGGCAGCCGCATCGAGGACGTACGCAACGTCATGACGCTATATGCAATGTCTGGACGCCGTACGCAGCGCGTGGCTGTTGCGCAATAAGGTCACCGCCCGGCGTGGCGTTGCGTGATGACGTCACAGCCCGGCGTGCCGTTGCGTGATGACATCACCGCCTGGCGTGCCGTTGCGTGATGATGTCACCGCCCGGCGTGCCGTTGCATGATGACATCACCGCCCTGCGTGCTGTTGCACGATCACGTCACTGCCCGGCGTGCCGTTGCGTGATGATGTCACCGCCCGGCGTGCCGTTGCGTGATGATGTCACCGCCCGACGCCGTGCGACGTCCAAATTCAGTCGGCCCGCCTCCTGCCCAGCTGATTGGTGAGTATGATGTCGGGACCAGCCCCGCACAACTACAGGCGCCTCCGCGGTTCGAAGAGGAACCGACCCGCGAGGCCGTACGGCTCAAGCGACCACGGTAGGTCACGCTCACCGCATGCAGTCGCACGCTGGTAGGACAGGGGCTTTAATCCCAGCTCCGTCACATAGTCCTCTTGCCCCCACTCCCCATTTTGGAGGCTGAGTGGACAGTACGAACTCGGCGGGCCGAAGGGCCTCCTTCCCCACTCTAAACTAAACTAAACGATGTATGGAACTGAACTAAACTATAAACTGCACTAATTACCTCAACTAAACTAAACTGACCCATGCATAACTCACTGACCATCAACTTCATGACTAACTTCCATCCTGCACTCAAATTCAAGAGTCAAGTCAAGAGTGTGTGTTTCAGAAGGAACTGCAGATGCTGGAAAATCGAAGATGGACAAAAATGCTGGAGAAACTCAGCGGGCGCAGCAGCATCTATGGAGTGAAGGAAATAGGCGACGTTTCGGGCCGAAACCCTTCTTCAGACCGATGCAGGGTGGGGGGGAAGAAGAAAGGAAGAGGAGGAGGAGCTGAGAAGGGGAGGAGACAGCAAAGGCTACCGGATATTGGAGAAGTCAATGTTTGTGCCACTAGGGTGCAGACTGCCCAAGCGGAATATGAGGCGCTGCTCCTCCAATTTCCGGTGGTGCTCACTCTGGCCATGGAGGAGGCCCAGGACAGAAAGGTCGGATTCGGTAAGAAGGAAGTGCAGATGCTAGACAACAAGAAGGAACTGCAGATGCAGATGCAGTCAAGAGTATTTTATTGTCATGTGTCCCGGACGGGACAATGAAATTCTTACTTGCTGCAGCACAACAGAAAAAGTGAACATGTAAACATTGTATATAACATTGTATATAACAAAAGTAGTGCAAATAACTAATAATAATATCATCTTTTACAGTTCAGAGCTCATGGCTTATTTGTTGTCATGTTTAATAGCCTGATGGCTGTGGGGAAGTAGCTATTCCTGAACCTGGACGTTGCAGTCTTCAGGCTCCTGTACCTTCTACCCGAAGGTAGCGGGGAGATGAGTGTGTGGCCAGGATGGTGTGGGTCCTTGATGATGCTGCCAGCCTTTATGAGGCAGCGACTGTGATAGACCCCCTCGATGGTGGGGAGGTCAGAGCCGGTGATGGACTGGGCAGTGGTCACAACTTTTTGTAGTCTTTTCCACTCCTGGACGCTCAAGTTGCCGAACCAAGCCACGATGCAACCGGTCAGAATGCTCGCTACCATGCACCTGTAGACGTTTAGGAGAATCCTCTTCGACATGCCAAATCTCCGTAATCTTCTCAGGAGGTAGGGTCGCTGGTGTGCCTTCGTTATAATTGCATCAGTGTGCTGGGTCCAGGAAAGATCTTCTGATGTATGCACGCCCAGGAATTTGAAGTTCTTGACCCTCTCCACCATCGTCCCATTGTTATGAACAGGATTGTGGGTGCTCATCCTTCCCCTACCAAAGTCCACAATCAGTTCCTTGGTCTTACTGGTGTTGAGAGCCAGGTTGTTGTGCTGGCACCATTTGGTCAGTCAGTCGATCTCACTTCTATACTCTGACTCGTCCCAACCTGTGATTCATTCAACCACAGTGGTGTCATCGGCAAACTTGATGATGGAGTTCGCACTATGACCGGCTATGCAGTCATGAGTATAGAGTGAGTACAGCAGGGGGCTGAGCACGCAGCCTTGAGGTGCTCCCGTGCTGATTGTTATCGAGGCGGACACATTTCCACCAATACGAACAGACTGTGGTCTGTGGATGAGGAAGTCGAGGATCCAATTGCAGAGGGATGCGCAGAGACCCAGTTCTGCGAGTTTGGTAACCAGCTTGGAGGGGATGATTGTGTTAAATGCCGAGCTGTAGTCAATGAAGAACAGCCTGACATATGAGTTTTTGTTGTCCAAGTGGTCCAGAGCGGAGTGGAGAGCCAGCGAGATCGCGTCCACCGTTGATCTGTTGTGGCGGTAAGCGAACTGCAGTGGGTCCAGGTTTTTGTCGAGGTAGGAGTTGATTTGCGCCATGATCAACCTCTCGAAGCACTTCATCACCACAGGCGTTAGTGCCACAGGTCGATAGTCATTGAGGCACGTCACCTTGCTCTTCTTGGGCACCGGTATTATTGATGCCCTTTTAAAGCAGGTGGGGACCTCAGACCTCAGATGTGAGAGGTTGGAAAGGTCCGTAAAAACTCCAGCCAATTGGTCTGCACAGGTCCCAACCGGTTATACCATCAGGTCCAGGCGCTTTCCGAGGGTTCATCCCCCTGAAGGATTTTCTGACGTCGGCCTCTGTGACTGTGACTGTAACACCGTAGGGGTGAATAGGGGCTCTGGAAGGCACACCAGTGTTCTCCCTATCGAACCGTGCGTAGAACAAATTGAGCTCATCAGGGAGCGATGCTTCGCTGTCGTTTAGAAACATAGAAACTAGGTGCAGGAGTAGGCCATTCGGCCCTTTGAGCCTGCACCGCCATTCAATATGATCATGGCTGATCATCCAACTCAGTATCCCGTACCTGCCTTCTCTCCATACCCCCTGATCCCCTTAGCCACAAGTGCCACATCTAACTCCCTCTTAAATATAGCCAATGAACTGGCCTCAACTACCCTCTGTGGCAGAGAGTTCCAGAGACCCACCACTCTCTGTGTGAAAAAAGTCCTTCTCATCTCGGTCCTAAAGGATTTCCCCCTTATCCTTAAGCTGTGAGCCCTTGTCCTGGACCTCCCCAACATCGGGAACAATCTTCCTGCATCTAGCCTGTCCAACCCCTTAAGAATTTTGTAAGTTTCTATAAGATCGCCTCTCAATCTCCTAAATTCTAGGGAGTATAAACCGAGTCTATGCAGTCTTTGTTCATAAGACAGTCCTGACATCCCAGGAATCAGTCTGGTGAACCTTCTCTGCACTCCCTCTATGGCAATAATGTCCTTCCTTAGATTTGGAGACCAGAACTGTTTGAGCCACCTCCTGATTTTGCCTTGCAGGAGGTGATGGCATTCAAGCCCTGCCACAGTTGCTGAACCTGGACCATTTCCGACATCTCCCTAGCGTTTCAAGACCTCACCATCTCCACCGCAGGTGATAGACATCTGACCGACATCTACTACAAACCCACTGACTCCCATAGCTATCTGGACTACACTCCTTCCCACCCTGCTTCCTGTAAGGACTCCATCCCCTACTCCCAGTTCCTCCGTCTACGCCGCATCTGCACCCAGGGTGAGGTGTTCCAAACCAGGGTATCGGAGATGTTCTCATTCTTTAGGGAACGGGGGTTCCCCTCTTCCATTATAGATGAGGCTCTCACCAGGGTCTCTTCTATATCTCGCAGCTCGGCTCTTGCTCCCCCTCCCCCCCTTGTCCTCACCTTCCACCCCATCAGCCGTCGCATACAGCACATAATCCGCCAACATTTTCGCCACCTCCAACGGGATCCCACCACTGGCCACATCTTCCCATCTCCACCCTTGTCTGCTTTCCACAGAGACCGTTCATTCCGAAACTCCCTGGTCAACTCGTCCCTTCCCACCCAAACCGCCCCCTCCCCGGGTACTTTCCCCTGCAACCGTAGGAGATGCAACACCTGTCCCTTTACCTCCCCCCTCAACTCCATCCAAGGACCCAAACAGTCTTTCCAGGTGAGGCAGAGGTTCACCTGCACCTCCTCCAACCTCATCTACTACATCCGCTGCTCCAGGTATCAGCTGCTCTACATCGGTGAGACCAAGCGATCGTTTCACCCAACACCTCCGCTCAGTCCGTCTTACATAGAAACATAGAAATTAGGTGCAGGAGTAGGCCATTCGGCCCTTTGAGCCTGCACCGCCATTCAATATGATCATGGCTGATCATCCAACTCAGTATCCCGTATCTGCCTTCTCTCCATACCCCCTGATCCCTTTAGCCACAAGGGCCACATCTAACTCCCTCTTAAATATAGCCAATGAACTGGCCTCAACTACCCTCTGTGGCAGAGAGTTCCACAGATTCATGACTCTCTGTGTGAAAAATAATTTTCTCATCTCGGTCCTAAAAGACTTCCCCCTTATCCTTAAACTGTGACCCCTTGTCCTGGACTTCCCCAACATCGGGAACAATCTTCCAGCATCTAGCCTGTCCAACCCGTTAAGAATTTTGTAAGTCTCTATAAGATTCCCCCTCAATCTCCTAAATTCCAGCGAGTATCGGCACGGACTGGAAGGGCCAAGATGGCCTGTTTCCGTGCTGTAATTGTTATATGTTGTTATATGTTATAAGCTGAGTCAATCCAGTCTTTCTTCATATGGAAGTCCTGCCATCCCAGGAATCAGTCTGGTGAACCTTCTCTGTACTCCCTCTATGACAAGAATGTCTTTCCTCAGATTAGGAGACCAAAACTAACTTACCTGTTTTAACCTACCTGATCTCCCGGTGGCTCAGCACTTCAACTCCCCCTCCCATTCCCACATTGACCATTCCGTCCTGGGCCTCCTCCATTGTCAGGGTGAGGACAAATGCAAATTGGAGGGGCAGCACCTGATATTTCGCTTGGGTAGTTTACACCCCAGTGGTATGAACATTGACTTCTCCAACGTCAGGTAGTCCCTGCTTTCTCCCTCCTTCCCCTCCCCTTCCCAGTTCCCCCACCAGTCTCACTGTCTCCGACTACATTCTATCTCTGTCCCACCCACCCAGCAGTCTGAAGAAGGGTCTCGACCCAAAACGTCGCCCATTCCTCCTCTCCAGAGATGCTGCCCATCCCGCTGAGTTACTCCAGCATTTTGTGTCTCCCTTCGGTTTAAACCAGCATCTGCAGCCCCTTCCAACACATGCTTGGCTAAACTAATCTAGCCTAATCTAAACTCAATTATAAATGAAATGAAACTAAATGAAGCAAGCAATCTAAACGATAAACTAAACTATGATTAAAACAAATGAAATCTAAAACCAAACCAATCAACTAAACTAATTTGAACATTTGCAGTAGGCCATTCGGCCCTTCGAGCCAGCACCGCCATTCACTGTGATCTGACCGCGGCTGACCATGGGTATCTCCAGGGTTGGAGGACGCCTGTGCGTGACTTTGTTTAACGTGGGGAGACTGGTGCACAGACAGACAGCCACCCCACGGTCCTTGACAGATCTGGGTCGGGATCCAGTGGCACGGAGTCCAAGACGACCGGAGACCCTTTTCTGCCGCAGCCTTCATTCATCCGCCTTCCCAGCCGTTGTGACGCTCCACTAAGGTCAGCCATCGTCCTCCGCCTGTTCCGCCGTTGAGGTCTTGGTCGGATCGCTCTTTGTCAGGGACCCCCCCCTCGACCTTACCGCCATGGGTGGCCCTACCAGGAGCATCGCTCCAGACGGCATCGCTCTCAGGATCTCAGGTCCACACGAGCTTCTCCACCACGGGCAAGGTGACACTCCACGGAGAAGCAAACTAAACTAAACTAAACTAGACTGAACTGTAGTCACGTCTTCTTGCGTTTGCGACCCAGGAGGGCGAAACAGTTTGTTGTAGATTAGAAACATAGAAAAGATAGAAAAATAGGTGCAGGAGTAGGCCATTCGGCCCTTCGAGCCTGCACCGCTATTCAATGTGATCATGGCTGATCATCCAACTCAGTATCCCGTACCTGCCTTCTCTCCATACCCCCTGATCCCTTTAGCCACAAGGGCCACATCTAACGCCCTCTTAAATATAGCCAATGAACTGGCCTCAATTACCTTCTGTGGCAGGGAGTTCCAGAGACTCACCACTCTCTGTGTAAAGAATGTTTTCCTCATCTCGGTCCTAAAGGAATTCCCCCTTATCATTGTCTCCATCGCTCTACGCCAGTTGTGTGTGGGGGGGACATTGGGCTGTGGGAGGGGGGGGGATTCTGTCGAGACGTTCCCTCTGAGCCACTGACTCCCTCCACCCTCCGCCCACAGATCTCGGCGGCCTGCAAGCGCGTACACACCCTCCACGAGCCTCCCACCAGGAGTAGCCTCAGGATCGAACACACCGCCGCCACGGATAACGAGATGGACTTTGAAGAACAGGACCAGAAAGTTCTTCAGTTATGTGGTATGTTGGCGTTCTGGGCACCCCTAACCTGTCAGAATTTGGCCCATATCAATAGACAATAGACTTCATCTTCCTCTTGGGTGTAGGACGGGCACGGCCTAAAGTTGTCGGACAACTTGTTCTATTTGATCTTATTTGATCGTGCACGCCGGGTTGATTGCATTCGTCGAAACAGGGCGGACCCCGTGACGGTTGCAATCTCCCACCCCAGACAGTAGACAATAGACAATAAGTGCAGGAGTAGAGGCCATTCGGCCCTTCGAGCCAGCACCGCCATTCAATGTGATCATGGCTGATCATCCCCAATCAGTATCCCGTTCCTGCCTTCTCCCCATATCCCCCTGACTCCGCTATCTTTAAGAGCCCTATCTAGCTCTCTCTTGAAAGCATCCAGAGAACCGGCCTCCACCGCCCTCTGAGGCAGAGAATTCCACAGACTCACAACTCTCTGTGTGAAAAAGTGTTTCCTCGTCTCCGTTCTAAATGGCTTACCCCTTATTCTTAAACTGTGGCCCCTGGTTCTGGACTCCTCCCAACATCGGGAACATGTTTCCTGCCTCTAGCGTGTCCAAACCCTTAACAATCTTATATGTTTCAATGAGATTCCCTCTCATCCTTCTAAACTCCAGAGTGTACAAGCCAAGCCGCTCCATTCTCTCAGAATATGACAGTCCTGCCATCCCAGCATTATCCATCTAAACCCTCAGGGATTGGACAGGCTAGATGCGGGAAAAATGTTCCTCATTTGAGGAAGGACATTCTTGCCATTGAGGGAGTGCAGCATAGGTTCACAAGGTTAATTCCCGGGATGGTGGGACTGTCAAATGCTGAGAGAATGGAGCGGCTGGGCTTGTATTCGCTTGAATTTAGAAGGATGAGTGGGCATCTTATAGAAGCATATAAAATTCGTAAAGGATTAGACAGGCTAGATGCAGGTAAAATTTCCCCATGTTGGGGGAGTCCAGAACCAGGGGTCACAGTTTAAGAATAAGGGGTCGGCCATTCAGGACTGAGATGAGGAAAAACTTTTTCACCCAGAGAGTTGTGAATCTGTGGAATTCTCTGCCGCAGAAGGCAGTGGAGGCCGATTCACTGGATGTTTTCAAGAGAGAGTTAGATTTAGCTCTTAGGGCTAACGGAATCAAGGGGTATGGGGAGAAGGCAGGAACGGGGTACTGATTGGGGATGATCAGCCATGACCATATTGAATGATGGTGCAGTCTCGAAGGGCCGAATGGCCTACTCTTTCACCCATTTGCTATGTTTCTAAACCCTTCCTGTCTTGGCCACAATATTTTGGGCACCGTATCTGCGGAAGGACGTGCTGGCCCTGGAGAAGGTCCAGAGGAGGTTTACGAGAATGATCCCAGGAATGAGTGAGTTATCATACGATGAGCATTTGGCGTTTAGAAGAATGAGGTGGGGGGGGGGACCTCATTGAAACGTACCGAATGGTGAAAGACTTGTATAGAGTGGATGTGGAGAGGATGTTTCCACTGGTGGGAGAGTCTAGGACCAGAGGGCACAGCCTCAGAATTAAAGGACGTTCCTTTAGGAAAGAGATGAGGAGGAATTTCTTGAGACAGAGGGTGGTGAATCTGTGGAATTCTTTGTGGAGGCCAAGTCAGTCGATATTTCTAAGGCAGAGATAGATAGATTCTTGATTAGAAGATAGGCACAAAAAGCTGGAGTAACTTTAGTGGGACAGGCAGCATCTTTGGAGAGAAGGAATTGGTGACGTTTCGTGTTGAGACCCTTACTCAGTATGATTAGTGCAGGCGTCATGGGTTATGGGGAGAAGACAGGAGAATGGGGTTCGGAGGGAGAGATAGATCAGTCATGATTGAATGGCGGAGTAGACTTGATGGGCCGAATGGCCTAATTGTACTCCTATCACTTAGGGTTAAAGAAGGAACTGCAGATGCTGGAGAATCGAGGGTTACACAAAGAAGAGGGTTACACTGAAGAAGGGTCTCGACCCGAAACGTCGCCTATCTCCTTCGCTCCTTAGATGCTGCTGCACCCGCTGAGTTTCTCCAGCTTTTTGTGTAACCCTATCACTTAGGGGTTGAGAATGCATGTGTTGTAGAGCAGAGGGATCTAGGAGTACAGGTGCATGGTTCCTTGAAGGTCGAGTCGCAGGTAGATAAGGTGGTCAACAAGGCTTTTGGCCTTCATCAGTCAGAGCATTGAGTATAGACATTGGGAGGTCGTGTTGCAGTTGTATAAGATGTTGGTGTGACCATATTTAGAGTATTGTGTTCAGTTCTGGGCACCGTGTTATAGGAAAGATATTGTCAAGTTGGAAAGGGTTCAGAGATGATTTACGAGGATGTTGCCAGGACTAGAGGGTGTGAGCTACAGGGAGAGGTTGAGCAGGCTGGGTCTCTATTCCATGGAGCGCAGGAGGATGAGGGGAGATCTTATAGAGATGTATAAAATCATGAGAGGAATAGATCGGGTAGACGCACAGAGTCTTTTGCCCAGAGTAGGGGAATCGAGGACCAGAGGACACGGGTTCAAGGTGAAGGGGAAAAGATTTAATAGGAATCCGAGGGGTAACTTTTTCACACAGAGGGTGGTGGGTGTATGGCACGAGCTGCCAGAGGAGATAGTTGAGGCTGGGACTATCGCATTGTTTAAGAAACAGTTGGACAGGTACATGGCAGGCACGTGCCATGAGTAATTACTCAGGGTAGGCAGTCAGTCGGTTTAAAAAAAAATCTTAAACGGCGCATGCGCAGATTGTTCTCGCCATAAAAAATAAGTAACAATTCAAATTTCCCAAGGCTTCTAAATCTCCTTCATTTTTCAATTACTGAATGGGTGGGGGACGGAGGGTGAAGGCAGGTGGAGAGATGGTGGGGAAAACGAGAGCACACCGGGACGTTGAATCAGTTGTCATCTTATTGAATGACAACACTAATTCAAGGGGCCAATTGGAGGGGGAGTTCCTTTCACAGCGTGTGGAGAGTCTGTGCCAGTGTTTAAAGTTGTGGGGAGGGCAGGAGCGTTGAGAAGGAGGGGGTCAGAGATCATGTCAGTAACTCACTCACCGCTGCCGCAGCGCTCCGGGCACGGACAGCAGAACTGGCCGCCACTTCTGGGGAAGGAAGCAGCTCGGGTGGCTGCGAGCGGCTGCCGGGACCCGACAGCAGAACCGGCTGGCCTTCTGCCAGCCTGCTCATCTCTGGCAGTGCTCTCTGTCTGAACACCTGCCGCTCGCCGGCTTGAATCATGTCAGCTGCTTCCTGCAAATCCTTAAATTCCCACAGCCGAGTAACCTCAATAGGTCCCTTGATCGCGCTGTCGGAATTTAAAGATTTGCGGGATGAGGCTGACATGAGTGAGGCCGGCAGGAGAGAGATTTTCAGATGGGAGCACAACAGAAGGCGATGAAGTGGCAGCCGGTTCTGCTGCCGGGTCCCGGCGGCCGCAACCAGAGGTGAGCGGGGACCGGCAGAAGGGGCTGTCTGGTCCCGGCGGCCACTCGCAGCCACCCGAGCTAATTCACTCCCCGGCCACAATGCGGTGGCTCCGTGCCTGGAGCGTCGCAAGTGGGTTACTGGGCCCGATCCCCTCCTTCACAACGCTCCTGCCCTCCCCGCACCTTTACCCCGGGCCAGACTCCCCAAACACTGTGAAAGGAACTCTCCCAACCCACCCCGGGATATAGGGTATTTAAAAGCGTAAAGCACCAAGATTTGTACTTACCACGTTATTGCTACACAAACTCCATTCTTCACTCTTTGTTTCCTAAGATACTCTTAAAATAATGACAATGCATATTTGAAAAACCCGCCAAGAAACTTGTGCTGCGCATGCGCAGTGCTGCAAAGGCAGAATTTCTGCTGCCTTCAGCCCCACTTGCCATTGACGGCTTGAAGCAGCGCTGACGGCACGTGGGCTGCACAGACCTTCGCGTGTTACAAGCGCTGCGGATGAAAGGCACGGAGAATTATGCCTACCTAAGAGAACGATCTCTTACATAGGCATAATTCTCCCATGCCTTTACTATATATATTTAATAATTGCCATTTCATAATTTTAGTCAGGGTAGGCAGTGCCTACCTTGCCTACCCTGATGGCACATGCCTGGTACATGGATAGGACAGGTTTGGAGGGTTATGGTCCAAGCGCGGGCAAGTGGGACTAGTGTAGCTGGGACATTGTAGGCGAGTTGGGCCGAAGGGCCTGGTTCTGCCCTGTATCACTCTGTAACTCTATGAGAGGGAACGATAGATCAGCCATTGGCGGTGCAGACACGATGGGCCGAATGGCTTATTTCTCCTCCTATGTCTCATGGTTTTATGAACTGCACATGCAGGGAAGGACATTCTTGCTATTGAGGGAGTGCAGCGTAGGTTCACCAGGTTAATTCCCAGGATGGCGGGACTGTCATATGCTGAGAGCATGGAGCGGCTGGGCTTGTACACTCTGGAGTTTAGAAGGATGAGAGCGGATCTTATTGAAACATATAAGATTGTTAAGGGTTTGGACACGCTAGAGGCAGGAAACATGATCCCGATGTTGGGGGAGTCCAGAACCAGGGGCCACAGTTTAAGAATAAGGGGTAAGCCATTTAGAACGGAGACGAGGAAACACTTTATCTCAAGAGAGTTGTGGGTCTGTGGAATTCTCTGCCTCAGAGGGCGGTGGAGGCCGGTTCTCTGGATGCTTTCAAGAGAGAGCTAGATAGGGCTCTTAAAGATAGCGGAGTCAGGGGATATGGGAGAAGGCAGGAACGGGGTACTGATTGGGGATGATCAGCCATGATCACATTGAATGGCGGTGCAGGCTCGAAGGGCCGAATGGCCTAATCCTGCACCTATTGTCTATTGTCTGTTGTAATCTCAGCGGGACAGGCAGCATCTCGGGAGAGAAGGAATGGGCGACATTTCGGGTCGAGACCCTTCTTCGGGCTTGTATTGCCCGATATATTGTATATAATCATGTATAGCCTTCCCGCCGACTGGCCAGCGGGCAACAAATAAGCCTTTCACTGTACCTCGGTACACGCGACGTTCTGGAATAACACGACCACTTCACTTCCCGCAGGTGAACTGTACGACCTCGAAGCCACGTCGCTCCAGGTGAAGATTGTTCAGTATGTAAGTCTTCAGTTTGCTCATTCATGGGTTCATAAGTTCCAGGCCATTCGGCCCGTCGATTCTACACCGCCATTCAATCGCGGCTGATCCTTCTAACCCCACTCTCCTGCCTTCTCCCCGTGACCCCCGACACCCGTGCTAGTCGAGAATCTGTCTCGTCTTCACACCGGGAGTGGCGAGTCTGTGGAATTCTCTGCCTCAGAGGGCGGTGGAGGCCGGTTCTCTGGATGCTTTCAAGAGAGAGCTAGAGAGGGCTTTTAAAGATAGCGGAGTCAGGGGATATGGGGAGAAGGCAGGAACGGGGTACTGATTGGGGATGATCAGCCATGATCACATTGAATGGCAGTGCTGGCTCAAAGGGCCGAATGGCCTACTTCTGCACCTATTGTCTGTTGTCTAATACCCAATGTCTTGGCCTCCATCGCCTTCTGCAGCAAAGAATTCCACGGATTCACCACCAACGAAATTCCACCTCATCTCCTTCCTAAAGGAACGTCCTTTAATTCTGAGACTGTGCCCTCTGGTCCTAGACTCTCTCACTAGTGGAAACATCCTCTCCACATCCACTATATCCAGGCCTTTCACTATTCTGTAAGTTTCAATGAGGTCCCCCCTCATCCTCCTAAAGGTGTGGATAATTCACGTACGTCCAACTGCCAATATCCTCTAGTACAGGTCATAGAGTGATACAGTGTTGAAACAGGCCCTTCGGCCCGACTTGCCCACACCAGCCAACATGTCCCAGCTACACTAGTCCCACCTGCCTGCGTTTGGTCCATATCCCTCCAAACCTGTCCTATCCATGTACCAGCCTAACTGTTTCATAAACGTTGGGGCAGTCCCAGCCTCAACTACCTCCACTGGCAACTTGTTCCATACACCCACCACCCTCTGTGTGAAAACGTTACCCCTCAGATTCCTATTAAATCCTTTTCCCCTTCACCTTGAACCTATGTCCTCTGGTCCTCGATTCCCGCACTGTGGCCAAGGGACTCTTTGCATCTACCCGATTTATTCCTCTCACGGAGTTTCAGATGCATGAATACAAAGTTAGTTTCTGTTCAGGATTTTCAAAATAATGGTCTGTTTAATCATTGCAAGATTATTTGACTATGGCAAGCTAGAAATACCAAAGGCGGTATGTACCTCAAGAAAATATAATTGAACCAGCATCTATAGGTGCAAACACTTGGCGTTTTCGATAGCGTTCCAATGTGAAACTGACAATAGTGTCTGATTAATAGAAAGATAGAAACAGACGAAAATAGGTGCAGGAGGAGGCCATTCGGCCCTTCGAGCCAGCACCGCCATTCATTGTGATCATGGCTGATCGTCCCCAATCAATAACCCGTGCCTGCCTTCTCCCCATATCCCTTGACTCCACTAGCCCATAGAGCTCTATCTAACTCTCTCTTAAATCCATCCAGTGACTTGGCCTCCACTGCCCTCTGTGGCAGGGAATTCCACAAATTCACAACTCTCTGGGTGGAAAAGTTTCTCCTCATCTCAGTCTCAAATGGCCTCCCCTTTATTCTAAGACTGTGTGGCCCCTGGTTCTGGACTCGCCCAACATTGGGAACATTTTTCCTGCATCTAGCTTGTCCAGTCCTTTTATAGTTTTATATGTTTCTATAAGATCCCCCGCTCATCCTTCTAAACTCCAGTGAATACAAGCCCGGTCTTTTAAATCTTTCAATGTGGGGATGTTACATGAAAACAGTTTTTATTCCCTTGACTTTTTAGTTTCCAAGACAACTTTTTTTCTGTTTGTCAATTTCCAAAGGGATTTTAAGCGGTCAAGCAAAAATAGTGTTATAATCAAATTTACCCAGATTATACAAACAGTCATAAGGTAATATGTCGGCAAGGACTGGAAGGGCCGAGAGGGCCTGTTTCCGTGCTGTAATTGTTATATGGTAATAATGATAGGAGCAGAATTTGGCCATTCGGCCCATCAAGTCTACTCCACCATTCAACCATGGCTGTTCTACCCCTCCATTCTAAACCCATTCTCCTCCCTTCTCCTCATAACCTCCGTACTAATCTCTGCCTTAAAAATGTCCACTGACTTGGCCTCCACAGCCGTCTGTGGCAAAACATTCCACAGATTCACCACCCTATGACTAAAGAAATTTTCTCATCTCCTTTCTAAAAGAGCGCCCTTTAATTCTGAGGCTGTGCCCTCTGGTCCTAGACTCCCCCCACTAGTGGAAACATCCTCTCCACATCCAGGTCTTCCACTGTTCGGTATTCCATTATTCGTACCATCTCTTTATATCCGACTCGCGTTGTTGAGGCAGTGGTTTAAGAAGTAGAGTCGTTCTGGATGCCTGAAAGATGTAGACAGAGGCCTGTAGAAAAGAAATAGGCCCTTCGGCCCAACTTGTCCATCCTCACCAAACCAATCTGGATCCATTTGCCCCAGTTTGCCCCCTCTCTCTCTGTCTCTGCCCCCTCTCACTCTACCCCCCCATCCCTCTCCAGACACACCTGCGAGTTGGGGGCTATGCATGAGTGGATAGGGCGGGGATGGGGTAAAAGTAGCGAATTAATAATATTAATATAATATCAAGGGGGGATAGTTAGTGTGTGTGTGTGTGTCTGTGTGTGTGTGTGTGTGTGTGTGTGTGTGTGTGTGTGTGTGTGCGTGTGTGTGTGTGTGTGTGTGTGTGTGTGTGTGTGTGTGTCTGTGTGCGTGTGTGCGTGTGTGTGTGTGTGTGTGTGTGTGTGTGTGTGCGTGTGTGCGTGTGTGTGCGTGTGTGTGTATGTGTGTATGTGCGTGTGTGTGGTGGTTAGTGTGTGTGTGTGTGTGTGTGTGCGTGTGTGGTGGTTAGTGTGTGTGTGTGAGTGTGTGTGTGTGTGTGGGGGTGGTTAGTGTGTGTGCGTGTGTGTGTATGTGTGTGTGTTTGTGTGTGTGTGTGTGTGTGTGTATGTGTGTGTGTATGTGTGCGTGTGTGTGTATGTGTGTGTGTGTGTGTATGTGTGCGTGTGTGTGTGCGTGTGTGTGTGT
>OY740786.1:1795958-1830241 GCA_963514005.1 Raja brachyura
CATGTGTGCGTGTGATTTTGATCTATTCCACAGGCAACTATCTAATCTATGAAACAGGCAGCCTGACCTCTGCTCTGTTGCCATGGCAACCGCCATCCCAATTACCAGTTTAATTGATAATGAATCCTTGCCGCTCAGCTGAAGTATCTGTGGAGTTGATTAGAAAGAGTTGTAATCAGTGTCAACTGGTCCACTTCATTCAATCACTCAGTCCCAGGCACACTCCGGGTTATCTAAGGGCCCTTCAGTAAACGCAGTCAATATATCTCTCTGGAATGCTAGTGCTCCCTAGTTCACAGAGGATCTTATCCAATGTAAGACCATTACCACAGCCGCAAACAACTCACGCTGCCATCTATGTTTTAAGAAGGAACTGCAGATGCTGGAAAAATCGACAAAAATGCTGGAGAAACTCAGCGGGTGAGGCAGCATCTATGGAGAGAGGGAATGGGTGAGAGATAGAGAGGGCTCTTAAAGATAGTGGAGTCAGGGGGATATGGGGAGAAGGCAGGAACGGGGTACTGATTGGGGATGATCACATTGAATGGCGGTTTCTGGCTCGAAGGGCCGAATGGCCTCTACTCCTTTCACACAGAGAGTGGTGGGTCTCTGGAACTCTCTGCCACAGAGGGTAGTTGAGGCCAGTTCATTGGCTATATTTAAGAGGGAGTTAGATGTGGCCCTTGTGGCTAAAGGGATCAGGGGGTATGGAGAGAAGGCAGGTACGGGATACTGAGTTGGATGATCAGCCATGATCATATTGAATGGCGGTGCAGGCTCGAAGGGCCAAATGGCTTCTACTCCTGCACCTAATTTCTATGTTTCTATGTTTCTATGTTTCTATGTTTCTACCTGTTGGCTGTTGACCACGTTTTAACCCAGACTCGACATTTGATCAGTACGGGTGTCAGGGGTTATGGGGAGAAGGCAGGAGAATGGGGTTAGGAGGGAGAGATAGATCAGCTATCTTCTTCAGACCCTTCTTCAGACTGGAGGAAATAGGCAACGTTTCGGGCCGAAACCCAAAGGGTTTCGTCCCGAAACGTTGCCTATTTCCTTCGCTCCATAGATGCTGCCTGACCCGCTGAGTTTCTCCAGCATTTCTCCGCGTCGACCAGCGATCCCCACACACTAACACCATCCTACACACACTGGGGACATTTACACTTACACCGAGCCGATTAGCCTACAAGCCCGCACGTCTCTTGGAGTGTGGGAGGAAACCGAAGATCTCAGAGAAAACCCCACGCAGGGCACGGGGAGAACTGTGAGCAAATGTCAGCTTCCTTGGAGCGCAGAAGGTTAAGGGGGGACTTGATTGAGGTCTTTAAAATGATGAAAGGGATAGACAGAGTTGACGTGGATAAGCTTTTCCCATCGAGGGTAGGGAAGATTCAAACAAGAGGGGCATGACGTGAGAATTAAGGGACAGAAGTTTAGGGGTAACATGAGGGGGAACTTCTCTACTCAGAGAGTGGTGGCTGTGTGGAATGATCTTCCTGCAGAAGTGGTGGAGGCAGGATCGATTTTAACACTTAAAAGTAAAGTGGATAGGTATATGGACGGGAAGGGAATGGAGGGGTATGGTCTGAGTGCAGGTAGATGGGACTAGGGGAAAATAAATGGTCGGCACGGACTGGAAGGGCCGAGAGGGCCTGTTTATGTGCTGTAATTGTTATATGGTTATATGGTTAAATCTGGGCCCCGTATCTGAGGAAGGATGTGCCGGCTCTGGAGAGGGTCCAGAGGAGGTTTACAAGAATGATCCCAGGAATGAGTGGGTTAACGTACGATGAGCGTTTGTCGGCGCTGGGCCTGTACTCGCTGGAGTTTAGAAGGATGAGGGGGGACCTCATTGAAACTTACAGAATAGTGAAAGGCCTGGATAGAGTGGATGTGGAGAGGATGTTTCCACTAGTGGGAGAGTCTAGGACCAGAGGGCACAGCCTCAGAATTAAAGGACGTTCCTTTAGGAAGGAGATGAGGAGGAATTTCTTTAGTCAGAGGGCAGTGAATCTGTGGAATTCTTTGCCACAGACGGCTGTGGAGGCCACAAGTCAGTGGATGTATTTAAGGCAGGGATAGATCATTGATTAGTACGGGCGTCAGGGGTTATGAGGAGAATGGGGATTAGGAGGGAGAGATAGATCAGCCATGATTGAATGGCAGAGTAGACTTGATGGGCCGAATGGTCTAGTTTGTTCCTATCCCTTATGACCTTATGACCTCTTGGGACCAAGTCAGTGGATATTTTTAAGGCAGAGATAGACAGATTCTTGATTAGTACGGGTGTCAAGGATTATGGAGAGAAGGCAGGAGAATGGGGTTAGGAGGGAGAGATCAGCCATGATTGAATGGCGGAGTAGACTTGATGGGCCGAATGGCCTAATTCTACTCCGATAACGTGTGAACGTGCAGACTCCGTACAGACAGCACCCGTAGTCAGGGTCGAACCTGGGGGGGGGGGGGTCTCTGGCGCTGTAAGGCAGTAAGTCGTCAAGTCAAGTCAACTTTATTTGTCACCTACACATACAAGATGTACAGTGAAATGAAAGTGGCAATGCCTGCAGGATTGTGCAGAACTACAGAACAGAACAGAACCAGTATTTACATTTAAAAAGACACAACACAACAGTAAATGAGTCCCTGGTGAGATCAGAGTTTCCCGTCTTGACGGCCTGTGGGAAGAAACTCCGTCTCATCCTCTCACAGCGTGACAGCGGAGGCGCTTGCCTGACCGTAGCGGCTGGAACAGTCCGTTGCTGGGTGGGTAGGGGTCCCCCATAATGTTGCTGGCTCTGGATCTGCACCTCCTGGTGTATAGGTCCCGCAGGGGGGCGAGCGTAGTTCCCATGGTGCGTTCGGCCGAACACACTACTCTCTGCAGAGCCTTCCTGTCCTGGGCAGAGCTGTTCCCAAACCAGATCGTGATGTTACCGGACAAGATGCTTTCTACAGCCCCAGTGTAGAAGCACTGGAGGATCCTCAGAGAGATTCTGAATTTCCTCAGCTGCCTGAGGTGGTAAAGGCGCTGCCTTGCCTTACTCACCAGTACTGCAGCGTGCGATGTCCATGTCAGATCCTCTGTGATGGGGACTCCCAGGTATTTAAAGCAGCTCACCCTGTCCACAGTATCCCCATTTATCCCCAGTGGCGTGTACGTCCTCGGTACACAACTCTACCGCTGCGCCAAGTTGGGAAAAGGGGAAGTACAGCGGGATCTGGGGGTCCTTGTTCATCAGTCAATGAAAGTAAGCATGCAGGTACAGCAGGCAGTGAAGAAAGCGAATGGCATGTTGGCCTTTATGTAGCCAGAGAGTGGTGGGTCCCTGGAACTCTCTGCCACAGAGGGTAGTTGAGGCCAGTTCATTGGCTATATTTAAGAGGGAGTTAGATGTGGCCCTTGTGGCTAAGGGGCGCAGAGGGTATGGGGAGAAGGCAGGTACGGGATACTGAGTTGGATGATCAGCCATGATCATATTGAATGGCGGTGCAGGCTCGAAGGGCCGAATGGCCTACTCCTGCACCTAATTTCTATGTTTTTATGTTTCTATATTTATAACAAGATGAGTTGAGTATAGGAGCAAAGAGGTCCTTCTGCAGTTGTACAGAGCCCTAGTGAGACCACACCTGGAGTATTGTGTGCAGTTTTGGTCCCCTAATTTGAGGAAGGACATTCTTGCTATTGAGAGAGCATATAAGATTATTAAGGGCTTGGACACGCTAGAGGCAGGAAACATGTTTCCGATGTCGGGGGAGTCCAGAACCAGGGGCCACAGTTTAAGAATAAGGGGTAAGACATTTAGAACGGAGACGAGGAAACATTTTATCTCACAGAGAGTTGTGAGTCTGTGGAATTCTCTGCCTCAGAGGGCGGTGGAGGCCGGTTCTCTGGATACTTTCAATAGAGAGTTACAGATACAGGGTAAAGGGAATGAACAAGTTTAGAACAAGTTTAATAAGTACTAAACGTTATTCCCTTCATCCTGTATCTGTACACTGTGGACGGCTCGATTGTAATCATGTATTGTCTTTCCGCTGACTGGTTAGCGCGCAACAGAAGCTGTTCACTGTACCTCGGTACACGGGACAATAAACTGAACTGAACTAAAGTGGACCATTGAAGAGGAAGTTTTTCACTGTGCTCTGATATATTTTTTCAATCGCAGGTAGTCGGAGAGAAGGTACTGAACGAGGAGATACTCTTCCCGGTAAGTTTACACTGAGATACCTGGTATGAAGGTAGACAAAAATGCTGGAGAAACTCAGCGGGTGAGGCAGCATGTATGGAGCGAAGGAATAGGTGACGATTCGGGTCGAGACCTTTCTTCAGATGGTATGATGGGGTTCTTTATTTGGAACATGTACCGAGTGGAATTCATTGTCGTATACAACTCAGTGCAAGCATCATAGAGACATACAAACATAGACAATAGGCGCAGGAGTAGAGGCCATTCGACCCTTCGAGCCAGTACTGCCATTCAATGTGATCACGGCTGATCATCCACAATCAGTACCCCGTTCCTGCCTTCTCCCCATATCCCCTGACTCCGCTATCTTTAAGAGCCCAATCTAGCTCTCTCTTGAACCGGCCTCCACCGCCCTCTGAGGCAGAGAATTCCACAGACTCACAACTCCCTGTGTGAGAAAAAGCGTTTCCTCGTCTCCGTTCTAAATGGCTTACCCCTTATTTTTAAACTGTGGCCCCTGGTTCTGGACTCCCCCAACATCGGGAACATGTTTCCTGCCTCTAGTGTGTCCAAACCGTTAATAATCTTATATGTTTCAATAAGATCCCCTCTCATCCTTCTAAACTCCAGAGTGTACAAGCCCAGCCGCTCCATTCTCTCAGCATATGACAGTCCTGCCATCCCGGGAATTAACCTGGTGAACCTACGCTGGGGTAAGCCATTTAGAACGGAGGCGAGGAAACACTTATTCACACAGCGAGTTGTGAGTCTGTGGAATTCTCTGCCTCAGAGGGCGGTGGAGGCCGGTTCTCTGGATACTTCCAAGAGAGAATCCACTTTTGTGGATTGGGGATAGGAGGGAGAAAGGTCATTCACCCCTGACCCCTCTACTCCTACAAGCAAGAGAGCTTCAGAGAGCTAGATAGGGCTCTTAAAGATGGCAGAGTCAGGGGATATGGGGAGAAGGCAGGAACGGGGTACTGATTGTGGATGATCAGCCATGGTCACATTGAATGGAGGTGCTGGCTCGAAGGGCCTACTCCTGCACCTGTTGTCTGTAGATCTGCTTCTGTGGCGGGAATGCAAATGGTCGCCTTGGTTGGGCGCCATTTTGGCAATCTTTGCCATTCCCTCCTCTCCACAGATGCTGCCCGACCCGCTGAAGTTCCTCCAGCACTTTGTGCTTGGCTCCAGGGCACTCTCACATCTCCTCGAAGATAGGCACGAAATGCTGGAGTAACTCAGCGGGACAGGCAGCATCTCTGGAGAGAGAGAAAGTCCAAGCCAATTTTATGCGTCACAAACACCCGAAGGTGCAGTGAAATGAATTTGCCAGCAGCGATACACTTAAAAACAACACACAATACACAATAAGATCTAACGCAAACATCCGCCACAGCATTCTTCACTGGGGTGGACGGCCAACAAGTCCTCCTCCCTTGTGGTCGGGGTCATGAACCCTCCGTAGTCGCGGTTACGGACGGCCGGATGTACAGGCCCTCTCGTCGGGACGATCCAAACTCCGACGTCGGGACGGCCCAACATACTCGCGGCTTGGAGGTCCCGAATCGGCCACTTTCCCACCGGAGACCGCGGCTTCTTATGTGCAGTCTTCAGGATGGATAAGCTTTTCCCATTGAGGGTGTGGGAAGATTCAAACAAGAGGGCATGACATGAGAATTAAGGGACAGAAGTTTAGGGGTAACATGAGGGGGAACTTCTTTACTCAGAGAGTGGTGGCTGTGTGGAATGAGCTTCCAGCAGAAGTGGTGGAGGCAGGATCGATTTTATCGTTTAAAAATAAATTGGATAGGTATATGGACGGGAAGGGAATGGAGGGTTAAGGGCCTGTCCCACCAGCATGCAACTCCATGCGATGAGCGCGACCTAACGTGGTCGCTTGAGCCGTCCGGCGTCATGGGGCCGGTCCCACTTCGATCGCCGGAGCCGTGCGGAATTGTGCGGAGTTCGCCCCGACATCGCGCGGGGCTCTGAAAAACTGACCGTGTTCAAAAATTCCGCGCGGCAACGGCTTGTCGGCTCGCAGTCGCCTCGACGCATTACACACCGCCTCGACGTCGTGCCTCCATGACTCTCTCTGTAGGTGCCTCCGTGACCCTCTCTGTGTGTGGCTCCGTGGCCCTCTGTGTGTGTGCCTCTGTGCCCCTCTCTGTGTGCCCCTCTCTGTCCTGGCGAACTTACCTTTAAGACTTCGCTCCAAGTTCGCCTCACTTTGCGCCGTCTTGCGCCACTCACCCGACCTCCGCGCGGCCCTCGCTGCCGGTTTGGTCGCGCTTGCCGCATGCAGGCGCATGCTGGTGGGAACGGCCCTGTACAGGGGATCACCCGACCTCCGCGCGGCCCCCGCTTCTAGTTTGATCGCGCTCATCGCATGGAGTCGGATGCTGGTAGGACAGGCCCTTTATGGTGTGAGTGCAGGTAGATGGGACTGGGTGAGAGTAAGTGTTGGGCACGGACTGGAAGGGCTGAGATGGCCTGTTTCCGTGCTGTAATTGGTATATGGTTATAGGCCGCGGGTGGCCAACAATATCCTGAAGGAATATGGGTGTAGTTTTGGGTCGAGACCCTCTTCTCCAGACTGATCTCGCTGTCTTCTCACTGTCTAATTATCTCTCCCTCTCTCTCGTTAACAGCTGTCAATAGCACACTTGGACCAGGCAAAATCCACCAATAAGGTCGTCACCGTGAACGACATCACTCCCGTGAGTATTTTACAAGTCCCACTGCAACGGTTTAGTTCCAGGTCTACGGAAAGAGGCCATTCGGCCCTCTGGGTCTGCGCTGACCAGCGATCCCACTTTTAACAAACGGAATCACGGGCTATGGGGGAGCAGGCAGGAACGGGGTACTGATTGGGGATGATCAGCCACGATCACGTTGAAACGTATAAGATTGTTAAGGTAGACAAAAATGCTGGAGAAACTCAGCGGGTGCAGCAGCATCTGTGGAGCGAAGGAAATAGGCGACGTTTCGGGTCGAGGCCCTTCTTCAGACAGATTGTTAAGGGCTTGTTAAGGGATTGTTAAGGACACGCTAGAGGCAGGAAACGTTGTTGGGGGAGTCCAGAACCAGGGGCCACAGTTTAAGAATAAGGGGTAAGCCGTTTCGAACGGAGTCGAGGAAACACTTTTTCTCACAGAGAGTTGTGAGTCTGTGGAATTCTCTGCCTCGGAGGGCGGTGGAGGCCGGTTCTCTGGATGCTGTCAAGAGAGAGCTAGATAGGGCTCTTAAAGATAGCGGAGTCAGGGGATATGGGGAGAAGGCAGGAACGGGGTACTGATTGGGGATGATCAGCCATGATCACATTGAATGGCGGTGCTGGCTCGAAGGGCCGAATGGCCTCCTCCTGCACCTATTGTCTATCTGCTCTCTGCACTTTTTTATGTCTCTCGTTTCACTCTCGTCTGACTCCCAGTCTGAAGAAGGATCTCGACCCGAAAAGTCACCCATGCCTTCTCTCCGGAGATGCTGCCTGTCCCGCTGAGTTACTCCAGCTTTTTTGTGTCTCTCCCGTCCACGTTAGTTCTACATTATCCCACCTTGGCTTCCACTCCTCTCATTTTCACACAACGCACTTCCTTATCTTTTTGCCTCCCTCTCCCCTGACACCCAGTCTGACGAAGGGTCTCGACCCGTAACGTCACCCATTCCTTCTCTCCAGATGGACACAAAATGCTGGAGCAACTCAGCGGGACAGGCAGCATCTCTGGAGAGAAGGAATGGGCGACGTTTCGGGTCGAGACCCTTCTTCAGACTGGTTAGGGATTAGGGAAACGAGAGATATAGACGGTGATAGCAGGGAAATAGCAGGGGCTATGACAAATATTTCAGATGTCATTAGAAACGGGATTAGTGCCGGAGGATTGGCGTACTGCGCATGTTGTTCCATTGTTTAAAAAGGGTTCAAAGAATAAACCTAGCAATTATAGACCTGTTAGTTTGACGTCAGTGGTGGGCAAATTAATGGAAAGGATACTTAGAGATAATATATATAAGCATCTGGATAAACAGGGTCTGATCAAGAACAGTCAACATGGATTTGTGCCTGGAAGGTCATGTTTGACAAACCTTCTTGAATTTTTTGAAGAGGTTACTAGGGAAATTGATGAGGGTAAAGCAGTGGATGTTGTCTATATGGATTTCAGTAAGGCCTTTGAGAAGGTTCCCCATGGAAGATTGGTTAAGAAGGTTCAATCTTTGGGTGTTAATGGCGGAGTAGCAAGATGGATTCAACAGTGGCTGAATGGGAGATGCCAGAGAGTAGTGGTGGATGGCTGTTTGTCAGGGTGGAAGCCGGTGACCAGTGGGGTGCCTCAGGGATCTGTGTTGGGTCCACTGTTGTTTGTCATGTACATCAATGATCTAGATGATGGGGTGGAAAATTGGATAAGTAAGTATGCAGATGATACTAAGATAGGTGTTGCTGTGGATAATGAAGTAGATTTTCAAAGTCTACAGAGAGGTTTGGGCCATTTGGAAGAGTGGGCTGAAAGATGGCAGATGGAGTTTAATGCTGATAAGTGTGAGGTGGTACATCTTGGCAGGACAAATCAAAATAGGACGTACATGGTAAATGGTAGGGAATTGAGGAATGCTGTGGAACAGAGGGATCTAGGAATAACTGTGCACAGTTCCCTGAAGGTGGAATCGCATGTAGATAGGGTGGTAAAGAAAGCTTTTGGTGTGCTGGCCTTTATAAATCAGAGCATTGAATACGGGAGTAGGGAAGTAATGTTAAAATTGTACAAGGCATTGGTGAGACCAATTCTGGAGTATGGTGTACAATATTGGTCGCCTAATTATAGGAAGGATGTCAACAAAATGGAGAGAGTACAGAGGAGATTTACTAGAATGTTGCCTGGGTTCCAGCAACTAAGTTACAGAGAAAGGTTGAACGAGTTAGGTCTTTATTCTTTGGAGCGCAGAAGGTTAAGGGGGGACTTGATTGAGGTCTTTCAAATGATGAAAGGGGTAGACAGAGTTGACGTGGATAAGCTTTTCCCATTGAGGGTAGGGAAGATTCAAACAAGAGGGCATGACATGAGAATTAAGGGACAGAAGTTTAGGGGTAACATGAGGGGGAACTTCTTTACTCAGAGAGTGGTGGCTGTGTGGAATGATCTTCCTGCAGAAGTGGTGGAGGCAGGATCAATTTTAACATTTAAAAGTAAAGTGGATAGGTATATGGACGGGAAGGGAATGGAGGGGTATGGTCTGCGTGCAGGTAGATGGGACTAGGGGAAAATAAATGGTCAGCACGGACTGGAAGGGCCGAGAAGGCCTGTTTCCGTGCTGTAATTGTTATATGGTTATATGGTTATTAGGGCTGTACGTTCACAGGGGGTGAGGTTAGGGTGGGTAAGGTGAGTGGAAAAGGTGAGACGGAAGATATATATATATACACACGCACACACGCAGTGGTAGAGTTACACAAAAAGCTGGAGAAACTCAGCGGGTGCAGCAGCATCTAAGGAGCGAAGGAGATAGGCGACGTTTTGGGTCGAGACCCTTCTTCAGACCGAGTTGCTGCCTCACAGCACCAGAGGCCCGGGTTCGATCCTGACTACGGGTGCTGTCTGTACGGAGTTTGCACGTTCTCCCCGTGACCTGCGTGGGTTTTCTCCGAGATCATAGAATCATAGAATCATAGAAATTAGGTGCAGGAGTAGGCCATTCGGCCCTTCGAGCCTGCACCGCCATTCAATGTGATCATGGCTGATCATCCAACTCAGTATCCCGTACCTGCCTTCTCTCCATACCCTCTGATCCCTTTAGCCACAAGGGCCACATCTAACTCCCTCTTAAATGTAGCCAATGAACTGGCCTCAACTACCCTCTGTGGCAGAGAGTTCCAGAGACCCACCACTCTATGTGTGTGAAAAAAGGATCTTCTCATCTCGGTCCTAAAAGATTTCCCCCTTATCCTTAAACAAGAGAGACAGACTAAAGAGATCTTCGGTTTCCTCCCACACTCCAAAGACGTGCAGGTTTGTAGGTTAATTGGCTCGGTGCAAATGTAAAGATTGTCCCTGATAGTGTTAATGTACGGGGATCGCTGGTTAGCACTAACCCGGTGGGCCGAAGGGCCTCTTTCAGCGCTGTATCTCTGAACTAAATCAACGAAACAATAAGAGTGCAAACATACTCTGCCAATGCACCCACGTCCATGCAGTTCAGAGCTTATTTGAGGTTGGTGTGTTTAATAGCCTGATGGCTGTGGGGAAGTAGCTATTCCTGAACCTGGACGTTGCAGTCTTCAGGCTCCTGTACCTTCTTCCCGATGGCAGCGGTGAGATGAGTGTGTGGCCAGGGTGGTGTGGGTCCTTGATGATGCTGTCAGCCATTTTGAGGCAGCGACTGCGATCATGTATTGTCTTTCCGCTGACTGGTTAGCGCGCAACAGAAGCTTTTCACTGTACCTCGGTACACGGGACAGTAAACTGAACTGAGCTTAACGGAATCGAGACCAAGCGCAGGCTCGGCGATCGCTTCGCCCAACACCTCCGCTCGGTCCGCAATAACCAACCCGACCTCCCGGTGGCTCAGCATTTCAACTCCCCCTCCCATTCCCAATCCGACCTTTCTGTCCTGGGCCTCCTCCACGGCCAGAGTGAGGCCCACCGCAAATTGGAGGAGCAGCACCTCATATTTCGCTTGGGTAGTTTACACCCCAGCGGTATGAACATTGACTTCTCCAATTTCAGGTAGTCCCTGCTTTCTCCCTCTTCCCCTCCCCTTCCCAGCTCTCCCGCAGCCCACTGTCTCCGCCTCTTCCTTTCTTCTTCCCGCCCCCCCCCACATCAGTCTGAAGAAGGGTCTCGACCCGAAACGCCACCTATTCCTTCGCTCCATAGATGCTGCCTCACCCGCTGAGTTTCTCCAGCATTTTTGTCCACCTTCGATTTTTTCCAGCATCTGCAGTTCCTTCTTAAACACAGTGACTCTAAATGCTCTGTTCTGAGTAACAGAAGTAGCAATGTTACAAAACTCCATTCTGCCACTGGCTGTGTGCGCGACTGAGTTTCTCCAGCATTTTTATGTCTGCCGTCGATTTTTCCAGTTCCTTCTTTACATTAAGACCATCGATGATTTCCGTCTGATTTCAGGAACAACACAAGAGGTTGAACAGCATCCTGGGCTTCGAGGTTGTGTCCATGTTGTGCGTTCCTGTCATGTGTCGGGCCACAAATCAACTCGTGGCTCTGGGATGCGCCTTCAACAAGAAAGATGGCAGACAGTGAGTGGTGTAACCCAGCGACTCACTGAGTCATAGACTGATACCATATAGAAACATAGAAACATAGAAAAATAGGTGCAGGAGTAGGCCATTCGGCCCTTCGAGCCTGCACCGCCATTCAATATGATCATGGCTGATCATCCAACTCAGTATCCCGTACCTGCCTTCTCTCCATACCCCCTGATCCCTTTAGCCACAAGTGCCACATCTAACGCCCTCTTAAATATAGCCAATGAACTGGCCTCAACTACCCTCTGTGGCAGAGAATTCCAGAGACTCACCACTCTCTGTGTAAAGAATGTTTTCCTCATCTCGGTCCTAAAGGAATTCCCCCTTATCCTTAGACTGTGACCCCTTGTCCTGGACCTCCCCAACATCGGGAACAATCTTCCAGCATCTAGCTTGTCCAACCCCTTAAGAATTTTGTAAGTTTCTATAAGATCCCCCCTCAATCTTCTAAATTCCAGCGAGTACAAGCCGAGTCTATCCAGTCTTTCCTCATATGAAAGTCCTGACATCCCAGGAATCAGTCTGGTGAATCTTCTCTGTACCCCCTCTATGGCAAGGATGTCTTTCCTCATATAACCATATAACAATTACATCACGGAAACAGGCCTTCTTGCCCCTTCCAGTCGGTGCCGATCATTTATTTTCCCCTAGTCCCATCTACCTGCACTCAGACCATACCCCTCCATTCCCTTCCCGTCCATATACCTATCCACTTTACTTTTAAATGTTAAAATCGATCCTGCCTCCACCACTTCTGCAGGAAGATCATTCCACACAGCCACCACTCTCTGAGTAAAGAAGTTCCCCCTCATGTTACCCCTAAACCTCTGTCCATTAATTCTCATGCCATGCCCTCTTGTTTGAATCTTCCCTACCCTCAATGGGAAAAGCTTATCCACGTCAACTCTGTCTATCCCTTTCATCATTTTAAAGAGCTCAATCAAGTCCCCCCTTAACCTTCTGCGCTCCAAAGAATAAAGACCCAACTTGTTCAACCTTTCTCTGTGACTTAGTTGCTGGAACCCAGGCAACATTCTAGTAAATCTCCTCTGTACTCTCTCTATTTTGTTGACATCCTTCCTATAATTAGGCGACCAAAGTTGTACACCATACTCCAGAATTGGTCTCACCAATGCCTTGTACAATTTTAACATTACTTCCCTACTCCTATATTCAATGCTCTGATTTATAAAGGCCAGCACATCAAAAGCTTTCTTTACCACCCTATCTACATGCGATTCCACCTTCAGGGAACTATGCACAGTTATTCCTAGATCCCTCTGTTCCACAGCATTCCTCAATTCCCCACCTGATACACTGGGGATGATCAGCCATGATCACATTGAATGGCGGTGCTGGCCCGAAGGGCTGAATGGCCTACTCCTGTACCCATTGTCTATTGTCTATGGTCTAACTGGCCCATCGGCCCAACACGCCCACACCGGCCAACGTTTCATAAAGTCATAAGTAAAAATACCCACTGACTTGTGGCCTCCACAGCCGCCTGTGGCAATGAATCCCACAGATTCACCACCCTCTGACGAAAGAAATTCCTCCTCATCTCCTTCCTAAATGAACGTCCTTTAATTCTGTTCCCATGCTTATGTTGATGAGTTCCTAAGTTCTAAGAGTAGAATTAGGCCATTCGGCCCATCAAGTCTACTCTGCCATTCAATCATGGCTGATCTATCTCTCCCTCCTAACCCCATTCTCCTGCCTTCTCCCCATAACCCCTGACACCCGTACTGATCAAGAATCTATCTACCCCTGCCACTGACTTGAGGCCTCCACAGCTGTCTATGGCAAAGAATTCCACAGATTCACCACCCTCTGACTAAAGAAATTCCTCCTCATCTCCTTCCTAAAGGAACGTCCTTTAATTCTGAGGCTGTGCCCTCTGGTCCTAGACTCTCCCACTAGTGGAAACATCCTCTCCACATCCACTCTGTCCAGGCCTTTCACTATTCGTGAAGTTTCAATGAGGTCCCCCCTCATCCTTCTAAACTTCTAAATGGGGGGGGGGGGAGGGGGGTGATTGAGGGGCGGGAAATGAGGGGGGGAATGAGGGGGGGTGGAATGAGAGGGAAATGAGGGGGGGTGGAATGAGGGGGGGTGGAATGAGGGGGGGAGGAAAGAGGGGGGGAAGAGGGGGGGGAGAAAGAGGGGGGGAGAAAGAGGGGGGGGGAAGATGTGGGGGGAAGGGGGGGGGAAAGAGGGGGGTGAGAAAGAGGGGGGGAAAGAGGGGGGAAATGAGAGGGGAATGCGGCGGGGAGGTGAGGGGGGTGTGAGGAAGAGTGTAGAGGAGAGCGAGGGGAGGGTGAGGAGTGTGTGTGTGGGTGGGGAGGTTGTGATGGGGTGGGGAGGAGAGGGCATATGAAGGGTGGGCTATGGGGGGGGGGGTTATGGGGGGGGGGGGGGTTTATCCCAGGGTCAGTGCCAGCCCTCCACTGCCCCCTGTCCTCCTCCCTCTCTCTCTCTCAGCTACACAGTCATGGACGAGCAGATTATCCGCCACTGTTTCCGTTTCACCGGCACCGTGCTCACCAGCACCATGTCCGTGCAGAAGGAGCAAAAACTCAAGATCGAGTGTCAGGTCAGCACACCCCCCCTTCCCCTCCCCTCCCCTCTCCCTCCCCTCTCCCTCCCCTCCCCTCTCCTCTCCCCCTCCCCTCTCCTCTCCCCCTCCCCTCTCCTCTCCCCCTCCCCTCTCCCCCCCCCTTCTCCCTGCTCACTTCCTCCTCACCCTTCACCCACGCTCTCTCCCCCGACTGTTCCCCTCTCCGCGCACCCCCCCTCGTCCCAAGACCCCCCCTCCCCACCCCAAATCTTTGTGCCAGATCGTGTGCATGTGTGTGCATACGTGTGCGTGCATACGTGTGTGTGAGTGCGCGGGCATGTGTGTGTGCGCGTGCATGTGTGCATGCGTGTGTGTGCATGCATGTGCATGTGTGTGTGTGTGTGTTCGTGCATGTGTGTGTGTGCGTGTGCATGTGTGTGTGCATGTGTGTGTGCGTGCATGCGTGCATGTGTGCATGCGTGTGTGTGCGTGCATGTGCGTGTGTGTGTGTGTGTTCGTGCATGTGTGCGCATGTATGTGTGTGTGCATGTGTGCGTGAGCATGCGTGTGTTCGTGTGTGTGCATGCGTGTGTGCATGTGTGTGTGTGCATGTGCATGCGTGTTTGTGTGCATGCATGGGTTGGTGCATGCATGCGTGTGGGCGTGCATGTGTGTGCGTGCATGTGTGTGTATGTGTGTGCGTATGTGTGAGTGTGCGTGTGTGCGTGTGTGTGCACGTGCGTGTGTGTGTACATGTGTGCATGTGCGTATGTGTGCGTGCGTGTGTGTGTGTATGTGTGTGCGTGTGCGTGTTTGCGTGTGTGTGTGTGCATCTGTGTGTGTCCGTGTGTGTGCGTGCGTGTGTGTGTGTGTGTGCGTGTATGTGTGCGTGTGCATGTGAGTATGTGTGTGTGCATGCGTGTGTGTGTGCGTGTATGTATGTGTGCGAGCGTGCGTGTGCGTGTATGTGTGTGCACGTGCGTGTGGGTGTGCGTGTATGTATGTGTGCGAGCGTGTGTGTGTATGTGTGTGCGCGTGTGTATGTGCGAGTGTGTGCGTGTGTACGTGTGTGTTTTTATGTGTGTGTGCCCTTGCGTGTGCGTGCGTGTGCGTGTACGTATGTGTGTGTGTGCGAGTGTGCGCACGCGTGCGTGTGTGTGCGCGTGTGCATGTGCGTATGTGTGCGTGTATGTGTGCGTGTGTGTGTGCATGCGTGTGTGTGTGCGTGTATGTATGTGTGCGAGCGTGTGTGTGCGTGTATGTGTGTGCACGTGCGTGTGGGTGTGCGTGTATGTGTGTGCGAGCGTGTGTGTGTATGTGTGTGCGCATGTGCGAGTGTGTGTGCGTGTGTGTGTGTACGTGTGTGCCCTTGCGCGTGCGTGTACGTATGTGTGTGTGCGAGTGTGCGCATGCGTGCGTGTGTGCGTTTGTGTGTGTGCGTGTGCATGCGCATGAGTGTGCGTGTTTGTGTGCGCGTGTGCATGTGTGTGTGTGCGTGCGTATGTGTGTGCGTGTGTGTGTGTGTGCGTGTGTGTGTGCGTGTGTGTGCGTATGTGTGTGCGTATGTGTGTGTGTGTATGTGTGTGTGTGTGCGTGTGTGCGTGCGTGTGTGTGCGTGTGTGTGTGTGGCGTATGTGTGTGCGTGTGTGTGTGCGTGTGTGTGTGCGTGTGTGTGGGGCCGGGGGGGGATGTGGGCCGGCCTGTGGGACGTTGCTGTAGAGATGTCAACCCTCCCCTCACCCAGCTACAATCACCCGTCCAGACCGAGCTAATCTCTCTCTCTCTCCCTCTCTCCGTACCTCTATCTCTATCTCTATCTCCCTCTCTCCCTCCCTCCCTCTCTCCCTCTCTCCCTCTCTCTCCGCAGGCTCTGCTACAAGTGGCCAAGAACCTCTTCACCCATTTAGGTAATTAAAGTTTGTTTTAGTGTGTGGGAGGGAACTGCAGATGCGGGTTTACACCAAAGATAGACACAAAATGCTGGAGTAACTCTGCGGGATCAGGCAGCGTCTCTGGAGAGAAGTGATGACTCCGCGACAAGTGTCCAGCATTATTGAGCCTAATGCCCCTCGTCCCACTTAGGAAACCTGAACGGAAACCTCTGGAGACTTTGCGCCCCACCCAAGGTTCCCGTGCGGTTCCCGGAGGTTTTCGTCAGTCTCCCTAATGGTCCAAAGTGGTTTCCGCTTTACAGAAATCGGTCATTTTTTAGTCAAAGCCGGTTGCGATGCTAGTTGAAGGTGGTTGCCGGAGGACAAAAACCTCCGGGAACCGCACGGGAACCTTGGGTGGGGCGCAAAGTCTCCAGAGGTTTCCGTTCAGGTTTCCTAAGTGGGACAGGGGCATCCCAGCTTGGAAACAGGCCCTTCGGCCCAACTTGCCCCATCCACACTAGTCCCACCTGCCTGCGTTTGGCCCGTATCCCTCTACACCTGTCCTATGCATGTACCATAGAAACATAGAAAATAGGTGCAGGAGTAGGCCATTCGGCCCTTCGAGCCTGCACCGCCATTCAATATGATCATGGCTGATCATCCAACTCAGTATCCCGTACCTGCCTTCTCTCCATACCCTCTCATCCCCTTAGCCACAAGGGCCACATCTAACTCCCTCTTAAATATAGCCAATGAACTGGCCTCAACTACCCTCCGTGGCAGAGAGTTCCAGAGACCCACCACTCTCTGTGTGAAAAATGTTTTCCTCATCTCGGTCCTGAAAGACTTCCCCCTTATCCTTAAACTGTGACCCCTTGTCCTGGACTTCCCCAACATCGGGAACAATCTACCTGCATCTAGCCTGTCCAACCCCTTAAGAATTTTGGGTTACACAAAAGGCTGGAGAAACTCAGCGGGTGCAGCAGCATCTAAGGAGCGAAGGAGATAGGCGACGTTTCGGGTCGAGAACCTTCTTCAGACTGGTAAGTTTCTATAAGATCCCCCCTCAATCTTCTAAATTCCAGCGAGTACAAGCCGAGTCTATCCAGTCTTTCTTCATATGAAAGTCCTGTCATCCCAGGAATCAGTCTGGTGAATCTTCTCTGTACTCCCTCTATGGCAAGGATGTCTTTCCTCAGATTAGGAGACCAAAACTGTACGCAATACTCCAGGTGTGGCCTCACCAAGACCCTGTACAACTGCAGTAGAACCTCCCTGCTCTTGTAAGTTTCTATAAGATCCCCCCTCAATCTTCTAAATTCTAGCGAGTACAAGCCGAGTCCCTGTACCTGTCCAGATGTTTCTGAAAAACCCGCATCTGCAGTTCTTTGTGTCTCCGAGCTGCGGGAAATATATTGTTCTTGACAATTCCTTATTAACTAATTTGTAATGATTGTGGTATGGCAGTGGCAGGGCTGTCAAGAGACAGAGATAATAGGATTTGGTATTCATGGCATGCTAATGTCGTAGCATGCCAGCAGTTTGCTATTAATACCTTCCCCTGATTGTTATTGAAAACGATATCTGTTCCTTTAAAAAAAATGTTATTAGACAAAGACTTTTTTTTTAATAACCGTACAGAGTATTAACACGATCAAACACTGATTCCTAGGATGTCAGGACTTCCATATGAGGAAAGACTGGATAGACTCGGCTTGTACGCGCTGGAATTTAGAAGATTGAGGGGGGATCTTATAGAAACTTACAAAATTCCTAAGGGGTAGATGCAGGAAGATTGTTCCCGATGTTGGGGAGGTCCAGAACAAGGGGTCACACAGTTTAAGGATAAGGGGAAAGTCTTTTAGGACCGAGATGAGAGAATCATTTTTCACACAGAGAGTGGTGAATCTGTGGAACTCTCTGCCACAGAGGGTAGTTGAGGCCAGTTCATTGGCTATATTTAAGAGGGAGTTAGATGTGGCCCTTGTGGCTAAAGGGATCAGAGGGTATGGAGAGAAGGCAGGTACGGGATACTGAGTTGGATGATCAGCCATGATCATATTGAATGGCGGTGCGGGCTCGAAGGGCCGAATGGCCTACTCCTGCACCTATTGTCTATGTTTCTATGTAAATGGCTTATGTAAACAATCTTCCTGCATCTAGCCTGTCCAACCCCTTAAGAATCTTGTAAGTTTCTATAAGATCCCCTCTCAATCTCCCAAATTGTTGCGAGTATAAACCGAGTCTATGCAGTCTTTGTTCATAAGACAGTCCTGACATGCCAGGAATCAGTCTGGTGAACCTTCTCTGTACTCCCTCTATGGCAAGAATGTCCTTCCTCACATTGAATGGCGGTGCAGGCTCAAAGGGCCGAATGGCCTACTCCTGCACCTGTTGTCTATGTTTCCATGTAAATGGCTTAAAGAATGGGAAAATGAGAAAAAAAAATCTACAAATCCAGGTTCAACAAATGTACCCCCTGGGTAAATAAATCAGATGGCTACATGCGTCGGAAGGAACTGCAGATGCTGGGTTTAAACCGTAGACACAAAGAGTCAGAGTGACTCAACGGGACAGGCAGCATTCCTGGAGAGAAGGAGTGGGTGAATGAATGAATCGGTTATTGTGGTCATACATTAAAAAGAGGAAACCTTTCCAATCTGTGTGAATATGAACCAACACCGTATCCATTTCACATAAATCAGTGACCGAAAAAGGAATCCGCTGAAGCCTCAAAGCTTATTTTTGCCTCTCCTGTTACAATCCACGAATTAACCCAGAATATCGGCATTACGAAGGAAACATAGAAACATAGAAATTAGGTGCAGGAGGAGGCCATTCGGCCCGTCGAGCCTGCACCGCCATTCAATGTGATCATGGCTGATCATCCCCAATCAGTACCCCGTTCCTGCCTTCTCCCCATATCCCCTGACTCCGCTACCTTTAAGAGCCCTATCTAGCTCTCTCTTGAAAGCATCCAGAGTACCGGCCTCCACCGCCCTCTGAGGCAGAGTATCCCGTACCTGCCTTCTCTCCATACCCACTGATCCCCTTAGCCACAAGGGCCACATCTAACTCCCTCTTAAATATAGCCAATGAACTGGCCTCAACTACCCTCTGTGGCAGAGAATTCCAGAGACTCCCCACTCTCTGTGTAAAGAATGTTTTCCTCATCTCGGTCCTAAAGGAATTCCCCCTTATCCTTAAGCTGTGACCCCTTGTCCTGGACCTCCCCAACATCGGGAACAATCTTCCTGCATCTAGCCTGTCCAACCCCTTAAGAATGTTGTAAGTTTCTATAAGATCCCCCCTCAACCTTCTAAATTCCAGCGAGTACAAGGCGAGTCTATCCAGTCTTTCTTCATATGGAAGTCCTGTCATCCCAGGAATCAGTCTGGTGAATCTTCTCTGTACCCCCTCTATGACAAGATTGCTAAGGGCTTGGACACATTAGAGGCAGGAAACATGTTCCTGATGTTGGGGGAGTCCAGAACCAGGGGCCACAGTTTAAGAATAAGGGGTAAGCCATATAGAACGGAGACGAGGAAACACTTTTTCTCACAGAGAAAGGTAGAAACATAGAAAAATAGGTGCAGGAGTAGGCCATTCGGCCCTTCGAGCCTGCACCGCCATTCAATGTGATCATGGCTGATCATCCAACTCAGTATCCCGTATCTGCCTTCTCTCCATACCCCCTGATCCCTTTAGTCACAAGGGCCACATCTAACTCCCTCTTAAATATAGCCAATGAACTGGCCTCAACTACCCTCTACCCAAAACTACCCTAAAGGAAAGAAAGATTTTTTTCTCTAAATTGTAATCCTTCCTTATTATACATTTTAATCATTTTACATCATCTGCTCCTTTGGGTCGAGACGCGAAACCACCTGTCCCACTTTCACCACCTAATTGGCTACCTCTGCCGAGTTTGCCCTTGACTTGTACTCACAGCATGGTCGTCACGAGGCCGCAAGGCTCAGTGCTGGGACCCCAGCTATTTACAATATATATTAATGATTTGGACGAGGGAATTCAATGCAACATCTCCAAATTTGCAGATGACACCAAGCTGGGGGGTATAGTTAGGTGTGAGGAGGATGCTTGGAGGCTGCAGGGTGATTTGGATAGGCTGAGTGAATGGGCAGATGCATGGCAGATGCAGTATAATGTGGATAAATGTGAGGTTATCCACTTTGGTGGCAAAAACATGAGGGTAGACTATTATCTGAATGGTGGCAGATTAGGTAAGGGGGAGATGCAACGAGACCTGGGTGTCATGGTACACCAGTCATTGAAAGTAGGCATGCAGGTGCAGCAGGCAGTGAAGAAAGCGAATGGTATGTTAGCATTCATAGCAAAAGGATTTGAGTATAGGAGCAGGGAGGTTCTACTGCAGTTGTACAGGGTTTTGGTGAGGCCACACCTGGAGTATTGCGTACAGTTTTGGTCTCCAAATCTGAGGAAAGACATTATTGCCATAGAGGGGGTACAGAGAAGATTCACCAGACTGATTCCTGGGATGTCAGGACTTTCATATGAGGAAAGACTGGATAGACTCGGCTTGTACTCGCTGGAATTTAGAAGATTGATGGGGGATCTTATAGAAACGTACAAAATTCTTAAGGGGTTGGACAGGCTAGATGCTGGAAGATTGTTCCTGATGTTGGGGGAGTCCAGAACAAGGGGTCACAGTCTAAGGATAAGGGGGAATTCCTTTAGGACCAAGATGAGGAAAACATTCTTTACACAGAGAGTGGTGAGTCTGTGGAATTCTCTGCCACAGAGGGTAGTTGAGGCCAGTTCATTGGCTATATTTAAGAGAGAGTTAGATGTGGCCCTTGTGGCTAAAGGGATCAGGGGGTATGGAGAGAAGGCAGGCACGGGATACTGAGTTGGATCATATTGAATGGCGGTGCAGGCTCGAAGGGCCGAATGGCCTACTCCTGCAACTATTGTCTATGTTTCTATGTTTATACGAGGTTGTAGGAGGTCTTCGTAAACTCTTCCTCACTCTCCTGAGTGTTCTCCACAAACTCGTGGCCTCAAGTACTCGTGGCAGGAAAAATGTTCCCAATGTTGGGCGAGTCCAGAACCAGGGGCCACAGTCTAAGAATAAAGGGGAGGCCATTTAAGACTGAGGTGAGAAAAAACTTTTTCACCCAGAGAGTTGTGAATTTGTGGAATTCCCTGCCACAGAGGGCAGTGGAGGCCAAATCACTCGATGGATTTAAGAGAGAGTTGGATAGAGCTCTAGGGGCTGGTGGAGTCAAGGGATATGGGGAGAAGGCAGGCACGGGTTATTGATTGAGGACGATCAGCCATGATCACAATGAATGGTGGTGCTGGCTCGAAGGGGCCGAATGGCCTCCTCCTGCTCCTGTTTTTAGTAGGTGGCGACGTTTTTTCCAGCCTGATAAAAAAAATGGCCACGAGCAAAAAAAAAAAAGGTTGGCATGGAAAAAATGGGTACTTTTTACTCGTAGGTAGGTCATGGGTCGGTGACTGGCCCGAGAAAACAAATGCAAACGTGGCATCGTTTTATCATGCGATCATTTTCCACTCGTAGCGAGTCGTAGTTGGTTTTAGGTGTGGGAGACTGAGGTCGAGGGGGGTCGTATGAGGTCGTAGGAGGTCGTAGACATTGTCGTAGGAGGTCGCAGACATAGATTTAGGAGGTCGCAGACATTGATGTAGGAGGTCGCAGACATAGATGTAGGAGGTCGTAGACATAGATTTAGGAGGTCGTAGACATAGACGTAGGAGGTCGTAGACATAGATTTAGGAGGTCGTAGACATAGTCGCAGGAGGTCGCAGACATAGACGTAGGAGGTCGTAGACATAGATGTAGGAGGTCGTAGACATAGATGTAGGAGGTCGTAGACATTGTCGTAGGAGGTCGTAGACATAGACGTAGGAGGTCGTAGACATAGATGTAGGAGGTCGTAGACATTGTCGTAGGAGGTCGTAGACATAGATGTAGAAGGTCGTAGACATAGATGTAGGAGGTCGTAGACATTGTCGTAGGAGGTCGTAGACATAGATGTAGAAGGTCGTAGACATAGATTTAGGAGGTCGTAGACATAGACGTAGGAGGTCGTAGACATTGATGTAGGAGGTCGTAGACATAGACGTAGGAGGTCGTAGACATAGATTTAGGAGGTCGTAGACATAGATTTAGGAGGTCGTAGACATAGATGTAGGAGGTCGTAGACATTGATGTAGGAGGTCGTAGACATAGATTTAGGAGGTCGTAGACATAGACGTAGGAGGTCGTAGACATTGATGTAGGAGGTCGTAGACATAGACGTAGGAGGTCGTAGACATAGATTTAGGAGGTCGTAGACATAGATTTAGGAGGTCGTAGACATAGACGTAGGAGGTCTTAGACAAAGCGCGATCAAACCGGCAGCCCTCGCATGGAGTTGCATGCTGGTAGGACAGGCCCTTTACACTTCAAACCAGCTACAGGGAATTTTCAACTGAATTGTCCTGAAAGTCACAGTCCAAAGAGTATCACGGCAGGAGAGAGATCTGGCCTCATGGTTTGGATCCTGCTCTGCGGTTTGGAGTCACAGAGTGATACATTGTGGAAACAGGCCCTTCAGCCCAACTTGCCCACACCGGCCAACAATGTCCCATCTACACCAGTCCCACCTGCCTGCGCTTGGCCCACATCCCTCCAAACCTGTCCTATCCATGTACCTGTCTAACTGTTTCTTAAACGTTGGGATAGTCCCAGCCTCAACTACCTCCTCTGGCAGCTCGTTCCATACACTCACCACCCTGTTCTGTCTATCTGGGATTTAGTTTTGTCCTGAGAGGCAGCTTGGACAACCGGCCCTTCGGCCCACTGAGTCCGTGCCGGCCCGTTCACACTGGCACTATCCTACACACGCTGGTACAATTAAACAGCTTTACCGAAGCCAATTAATCTACGTCTTTGGAGTGTGGGAGGAAACCGGGGCACCCGGAGAAAACCCACGCAGGTCACGGGGAGAACGTGCAAACTCCGTACAGACAGCGCCCGTAGTCGGGATCGAACCCGGGTCTCTGGCGTCGTGAGGCAGCGACTCTACCGCTGCGCCACCGTGCCGCCCTTGCAGAACCTGCACTGTTGCAGTTCGGTCTATTGTCCCGTGTACCGAGGTACAGTGAAAAGCTTCTGTTGCGCGCTAACCAGTCAGCGGAAAGACAATACGCGATTACAATCGAGCCGTCCACAGTGTACAGATACAGGATAAAGGGAATAACGTTTAGTGCACGGTAAAGCCGGCAAAGTCCGATCAAGGATAGTCTGAGGTGGACAAAAAATGCTGGAGAAACTCAGCGGGTGAGACAGCATCTATGGAGAAAAGGATTAGGCGGCGTTTCGGGTCGAGACCCTTGTTCAGACTGAAGTCCGAAGATAAGGCCAGGATCAAGGAGAGTCTGAGAGTCTAAAATGAGGTAGATAGTAGTTCAGGACCGCTCTCTGGTTGTGGAGGACGGTTCAGTTGCCTGATAACAGCCGGGAAGAAACTGTCCCTGAATCTGGAGGTGTGTGCGTTCGTTTTCACACTTCTGTACCTCTTGCCCGATGGGAGAGGGGAGAAGAGGGAGTGACCGGGGGTGAGACTGGTCCGTGATAGAAACATAGAAACATAGAAAAATAGGTGCAGGAGTAGGCCATTCGGCCCTTCGAGCCTGCACCGCCATTCAATGTGATCATGGCTGATCATCCCCAATCAGTACCCCGTTCCTGCCCTCCCCGTATCCCCTGACTCCGCTATCTTTAAGAGCCCGATCTAGCTCTCTCTTGAAAGCATCCAGAGAACCGGCCTCCACCGCCCTCTGAGGCAGAGTATCCCGTTCCTGCCTTCTCTCCATACCCTCTGATCCCTTTAGCCACAAGTGCCACATCTAACGCCCTCTTAAATATAGCCAACGAACTGGCCTCAACTACCTTCTGTGGCAGAGAATTCCAGAGACTCACCACTCTCTGTGTATAGAATGTTTTCCACATCTCGGCCCTAAAGGAATTCCCCCTTATCCTTAGACTGTGACCCCTTGTTCTGGACTCCCCCAACATCGGGAACAATCTTCCAGCATCTAGCCTGTCCAACCCCTTAAGAATTTTGTAAGTTTCTATAAGATCCCCTCTCAATCTTCTAAATTCTGCCGGTCTTGCCGAGGCAGCGTGAGGTGTAGACGGAGTCGACGGGAGGGAGGTTGGTTTGTGTGGCGGGATGGTCTGGGCTGCCTCCGTCCCATTACGGACATTGAGGTGTGGGGCGCGGCAAGGCAGCACAGAGGGTACAGCCCTCCGCCTCTCGGAGCCAGAGACCCTGCGATTCCTTCAGCTGACCGGCCGGTGTTGCCGTTATTTTACAGATAACGTCACGGTGCTGCTTCAGGAAATCATCCAGGAGGCCCGGAACCTCACGAACGCGGAGAGGTGAGCGATGTAATCAGGCTGGAACCGTCGTACACTCCCATTCCCAATCCGTCCCCTCTGTCCTGGGCCTCCCCCACGGCCAGAGTGAGTCCCACCACCGCAAATTGGAGGAGGAGCAGCACCTCGTGTTCCGCTTGGGCAGTCTGCACCCTAGTGGCAGAAACATTTTCTTCTCCCAGTTCCGTTAGCCCTTGCTGTCTCCTCTCCCTCAGCCCTCGGGCTCCTCCTCCTCCTCCTTTTTCCTTTCTTCCCCCCCCCCCCCCCCCCCCCCACCCTCCATCAGACTGAAGACCCGAAACGTCGCCTATTCCTTCGCTCCATAGATGCTGCCTCACCCGCTGAGTTTCTCCAGCTTTTTTGTCCACCTTCGATTTTCCAGCATCTGCAGTTCCTTCTTAAACCCTCACATCTCCCTTCTTCACAAGGTTAATTTAGTATCGTTTAGTTTTTTTTAAATATTTTTTTATTAGAACCAAAAATACAGTTTGTTTATAACCATATAACAATTACAGCACGGAAACAGGCCCTCTCGGCCCTTCCAGTCCGTGCCGACCATTTATTTTCCCCGTGTCCCATCCACCTGCACTCAGACCATACCCCTCCATTCCCTTCCCGTCCATATACCTATCCACTTTACTTTTAAATGTTAAAATCGATCCTGCCTCCACCACTTCTGCTGGAAGCTCATTCCACACAGCCACCACTCTCTGAGCAAAGAAGTTCCCCCTCATGTTACTCAGAGAGTGGTGAGTCTCTGGAATTCTCTGCCACAGAGGGTAGTTGAGGCCAGTTCATTGGCTATATTTAAGAGGGAGTTAGATGTGGCCCTTGTGGCTAAGGGGATCAGAGGGTATGGAGAGAAGGCAGGTACGGGATACAGAGTTGGATGATCAGCCATGATCATATTGAATGGCGGTGCAGGCTCGAAGGGCCGAATGGCCTACTCCTGCACCTAATTTCTATGTTTCTATGTTACCCCTAAACCTCTGTCCCTTAATTCTCATGTCATGCCCTCTTGTTTGAATCTTCCCTACCCTCAATGGGAAAAGCTTATCCACGTCTATCCCTTTCATCATTTTAAAGACCTCAATCAAGTCCCCCCTTAACCTTCTGCGCTCCAAAGAATAAAGACCTAACTTGTTCAACCTTTCTCTGTAACTTAGTTGCTGGAACCCAGGCAACATTCTAGTAAATCTCCTCTGTACTCTCTCTATTTTGTTGACAATTACATATTAACACAGGTTCTATTTATTTTATTTTTTTAATAGATAGTTTGAAAGATAGAGCTATAGAAAGAAAAGAGAGAGAAAATAGGAAAAAATAGAACAAATTGCCAATAACACAATTTTGGAGATAGGCCCGTAGATTATGAAGTGTGATTTTTCATCCAATCCCGGAGTCAGGTTTCAGTCAAGCTTCTATGCTGGACTAATTTACCCTTTCAGAAAATCAATATTGTTTTGTTTAAATTAAAGAATGGGTTGACTGGGCTTGTATCCGCTGGAATTTAGATGGGGATAGACATAGAAACATAGAAAATAGGTGCAGGAATAGGCCATTCGGCCCTTCGAGCCTGCACAGCCTCCACCGCCCTCTGAGGCAGAGAATTCCACAGACTCACAACTCTCTGTGTGAAAAAGTGGTCTCCATTCTAAATCTCATGATCAGCCATGATCACACAGAAACATAGAAATTAGGTGCAGGAGTAGAGGCCATTCGGCCCTTCGAGCCTGCACCGCCATTCAATATGATCATGGCTGATCATCCAACTCAGTATCCTGTACCTGCCTTCTCTCCATACCCCCTGATCCCTTTAGCCACAAGGGCCACATCTAACTCCCTCTTAAATATAGCCAACGAACTGGCCTCAACTACCTTCTGTGGCAGAGAATTCCACAGATTCACCACTCTCTCTGTGTGAAAAATGTTTTTCTCATCTCGGTCCTAAAAGACTTCCCCCTTATCCTTAAACTGTGACCCCTTGTTCAGGACCTCCCCAACATCGGGAACAATCTTCCAGCATCTAGCTTGTCCAACCCCTTAAGAAGTTTGTAAGTCTCTATGAAATCCTACCTCAATCTTCTAAATTCTAGCGAGTACAAGCCGAGTCTATCCAATCTTTCCTCATACGGAAGTCCTGCCATCCCAGGAATCAGTCTGGTGAACCTTCTCTGTACCCCCTCTATGGCAAGAATGTCTTTCCTCAGATTAGGAGACCAAAACTGTACGCAATACACCAGGTGTGGCCTCACCAAGACCCTGTACAACTGCAGTAGAACCTCCCTGCTCCTATACTCAAATCCTTTTGCTAGGAATGCCAACATACCATTCGCTTTCTTCACTGATCTTGTAGAAACATATAAAATTATTCAGGGATTGGGCAGGCTCGAGGCAGGAAAAATGTTCCCCATGTTGGGGGAGTCCAGAACCCGGGGTCACACACATTTTAAGAATAGGGGGGAGGCCATTCAGGACTGAGATAAGGGCAAACATTTTCAGAGTTGTGAATCTGTGGAATTTTCTGCCACAGAAGGCAGTGGAGGCCACATACACTGGATGTTATCAAGAGAGAGTTAGATTTAGCTCTTAGGGCTAACGGAATCAAGGGATATGGGGAGAAGGCAGGAACGGGGTACTGATTGGGAATGATCAGCCATGATCACATTGAATAGCGGTGCTGGCTCGAAGGGCCGAATGGCCTACTCCTGCACTTATGTTTCTATGTTTAAGAATGTATTAACAGGCCTTTCATCACTCGCCAACCAACGATCGCCCCACACTGAATCTATTTAGTTTTAATCCCAGTTCAGTTCATTGTCCCGTGTACCGAGGTACAGTGAACAGCTTCTGTTGCGCGCTAACCAGTCAGCGGAAAGACAATACACGATTACAATCGAGCCGTCCACAGTGTACAGATACAGGATAAAGGGCATAACGTTTAGTGCATGGTAAAGTCCGATCAAGGATAGTCCGAGGGTCTCCAATGTGATAGATAGTAGTGGATGACACACACACACACACACACACACACACACACACACAGAGACACACAGAGAGACACAGAGACACAGAGACACAGAGACACAGAGACACAGAGACACAGAGACACAGAGACACAGAGACACAGTCAGAGTCACAGAGACACAGACACAGTGACACAGACACTGAGACACAGAGACACAGAGACACAGAGACACAGAGACACAGAGACACAGAGACACAGAGACACAGAGACACACAGGCAGAGACACACAGAGACACAGAGTCACACAGACACACAGACACACAGACACAGAGAGTCACAGTCACAGACACACAGAGACACACAGACACACAGACAGAGAGACACACAGACAGAGAGACACACAGACAGAGAGACACACAGACAGAGAGACACACAGACACAGAGACACAGAGACACAGAGACACAGAGTCACAGAGTCACAGAGAGACAGAGTCACAGAGTCACAGAGTCACAGAGAGACAGAGACACAGAGACACACAGAGACACACAGAGACACACAGAGACACACAGAGACACACAGAGACACACAGAGACACACAGAGACACAGAGACACAGAGACACAGAGACACAGAGACACAGAGACACAGAGACACACAGTCACAGTGACACAGAGACACACAGAGACACACAGAGACACGCAGACACGCAGACACGCAGACACGCAGACACGCAGACTCGCAGACTCACAGACTCACAGAGACACAGAGACACAGAGACACAGAGACACAGAGACACAGAGACACAGAGACACAGACACAGAGTGAGACACTGAGACAGAGACACAGAGACACAGAGTGAGACAGAGACACAGAGACACAGAGACACAGAGACACAGAGACACAGAGACACAGAGACACAGACACAGAGACACAGACACAGAGACACAGAGAGACAGACACAGAGAGAGTCACAGAGAGACAGAGTCACAGACACAGAGACACAGTCACAGAGACAGAGTGAGACACAGAGACACAGTGACACAGAGACACAGAGACACAGAGACACAGAGACACAGAGACACAGAGACACAGAGACACAGAGACACAGAGACACACAGAGACACACAGAGACACACAGAGACACACAGAGACACACAGAGACACACAGAGACACACAGAGACACACAGAGACTCACAGACACACAGAGACACACAGAGACACACAGAGACACACAGAGACACACAGAGACACACAGAGACACAGAGAGACACAGACACGCAGACACGCAGACACGCAGACTCGCAGACTCGCAGACTCGCAGACGCGCAGAGACGCAGAGACGCAGAGACGCAGAGACGCAGAGACGCAGAGACACAGAGTCACAGTCACAGAGACACACAGAGACACGGAGTCACAGAGTCACAGAGTCACAGAGTCACAGAGTCACAGAGTCACAGAGTCACAGAGTCACAGAGTCACAGAGTCACACAGAGACAGAGAGACAGAGAGACAGAGAGACAGAGAGACAGAGAGACAGAGAGACAGAGAGACAGAGAGACAGAGAGACAGAGAGACAGAGAGACAGAGAGACAGAGACACAGAGACACAGAGACACAGAGACACAGAGACACAGAGACACAGTCACAGAGACATACAGACAGAGAGACACACAGACACAGAGACACAGAGACAGACACAGACACAGTGACACAGTGACACAGACACAGACACAGAGACACACAGTCACAGAGACACAGAGACTGAGACACAGACACAGACACACAGACACAGAGAGAGGCACAGAGACACAGAGTCACAGAGACACACAGTCACAATCACAGAGAGACAGAGACACAGAGACACAGAGACACAGAGTCACAGAGTCACAGAGTCACAGAGTCACAGAGTCACAGAGTCACAGAGTCACAGAGAGACAGTCACAGAGACACAGACACAGAGTGAGACACAGAGACACAGAGACACAGAGACACAGAGACACAGAGACACAGAGACACAGAGTCACAGAGTCACATAGACACAGAGTCACATAGACACAGAGTCACAGAGTCACAGAGTCACAGAGAGACAGACACAGAGACACAGAGACAGAGTCACAGACACAGAGACACAGGGTCAGAGACACAGAGACACAGAGACACAGAGACACAGAGACACAGAGACACAGAGACACAGAGACACAGAGACACAGAGACACAGACACAGACACAGACACAGACACAGAGTGAGACACTGAGACACAGAGACAGAGACACAGAGACACAGAGACACAGAGTCACAGTCACAGTCACAGTCACAGTCACAGAGAGAGACACAGAGACACAGAGACACAATCACAGAGTCACAGAGACACACTGACACACTGACACACTGACACACTGACACACTGACAGAGACACAGAGACACAGAGACACAGAGACACAGAGACACAGAGACACAGAGACACACAGAGACACACAGAGAGACACAGAGAGACACAGAGAGACACAGACACAGAGACACACAGTCACAGACACAGAGACACAGAGTCACACAGAGACACACAGAGGCACACAGACACACAGACACACAGGCACAGAGTCACGGAGACACGGAGACACGGAGACACGGAGACACGGAGACACGGAGACACGGAGACACGGAGACACGGAGACACGGAGACACGGAGACACGGAGACACAGAGACACAGTCACAATGTCACAGAGACACAGAGACACAGAAACACAGAAACACAGAGACACACAGTCACAATCACAGAGAGACAGAGACACAGAGACACAGAGAGACAGAGAGACAGAGACACAGAGACACAGAGACACAGAGACACAGAGACACAGAGACACAGAGACACAGAGACACAGAGACACAGAGACACAGAGACACAGTCACAGAGACACAGACACAGAGACACAGACACAGAGTGAGACACTGAGACACAGAGACAGAGACACAGAGACACAGAGTCACAGAGTCACAGTCACAGAGTCACAGAGAGACAGACACAGAGAGAGACACAATCACAGAGACACAGAGACACAGAGTCACAGACACAGAGACACAGAGACACAGAGACACAGAGACACAGAGACACAGAGACACAGAGACACAGAGACACAGAGACACAGAGACACAGTCACAGAGACATACAGACAGAGAGACACACAGACACAGAGACACAGAGACAGACACAGACACAGACACAGTGACACAGTGACACAGACACAGAGACACAGAGACACAGTCACAGAGACACAGAGACTGAGACACAGACACAGACACAGACACACAGACACAGACACAGACACAGACACAGAGAGAGGCACAGAGACACAGAGACACAGAGTCACAGAGACACACAGTCACAATCACAGAGAGACAGAGTCACAGAGTCACAGAGACACAGAGACACAGAGACACAGAGACACAGAGACACAGAGACACAGAGAGACAGTCACAGAGACACAGACACAGAGTGAGACACTGAGACACAGAGACAGAGACACAGAGACACAGAGTCACAGAGTCACAGTCACAGAGTCACAGAGAGACAGACACAGAGAGAGACACAATCACAGAGACACAGAGACACAGAGACACAGAGAGACACAGAGAGACACAGAGAGACACAGAGAGACACAGAGAGACACAGTCACAGAGACACAGAGAGACACAGAGAGACACAGAGAGACACAGAGAGACACAGAGAGACACAGAGACACAGAGACACAGAGACACAGAGACACACAGAGACACACAGAGACACACAGAGGCACACAGAGGCACACAGAGGCACACAGAGGCACACAGAGGCACAGAGGCACAGAGGCACAGAGGCACAGAGGCACAGAGTCACAGAGGCACAGAGTCACAGACACAGAGTCACACAGTCACAGAGATACAGAGACACACAGAGACACACAGAGACACACAGAGACACACAGAGACACACAGACACACAGACACACAGACACACAGACACACAGACACACAGACACAGACACAGACACAGACACACGCAGAGACACGCAGAGACACGCAGAGACACGCAGAGACACGCAGAGTGACGCAGAGTGACGCAGAGTGACGCAGAGTGACGCAGAGGCGCAGAGACGCAGAGACGCAGAGACGCAGAGGCGCAGAGGCGCAGAGGCGCAGAGGCGCAGAGGCACAGAGGCACAGAGACACACACAGAGACACACACAGAGACACACACAGAGACACACACAGAGACACACACAGAGACACACACAGAGACACACACAGAGACACACACAGAGACACACACAGAGACACACACAGAGACACACACAGAGACACACACAGAGACACACAGAGACACACACAGAGACACACACAGAGACACACACAGAGACACACACAGAGACACACAGAGACACACAGTCACAGAGACACAGAGACACAGAGTCACAGTCACAGAGACACAGAGACACAGTCACAGAGACACAGAGACACACAGAGTCACAGAGACACACAGAGTCACAGAGACACACGGAGACACACGGAGACACACAGAGTCACAGAGTCACAGACACAGAGACACAGAGACACAGAGACACAGAGTCACAGAGTCACAGACACAGAGTCACAGAGGCACAGAGTCACATAGTCACAGAGTCACAGACACAGAGACACACAGAGACACACAGAGACACACAGAGACACACAGAGACACACAGAGACACACAGAGACCCACAGAGACCCACAGAGTCACAGAGTCACAGAGTCACAGAGACACAGAGACACAGAGTCACAGAGTCACAGACACAGAGTCACACAGTCACAGAGATACAGAGACACACAGAGACACAGAGACACACAGAGACACACAGAGACACAGAGGGACACACGGAGACACACGGAGACACACGGAGACACACGGAGACACACGGAGACACGGAGACACGGAGACGCACAGAGGCACAGAGACACACAGAGACACACAGAGACACACAGAGACACACAGAGACACACAGAGACACACAGAGACACACAGAGACACACAGAGACACACAGGGGCACAGAGGGGCACAGAGGCACAGAGGCACAGAGGCACAGAGGCACAGAGGCACAGAGACACACGGAGACACACGGAGACACACGGAGACACACGGAGACACACGGAGACACACAGAGGCACAGAGGCACAGAGGCACAGAGACACAGAGACACACAGAGACACACAGAGACACACAGAGACACACAGAGACACACAGAGACACACAGAGACACACAGAGACACACAGAGACACACAGAGACACACAGAGACACAGTCACAATGACACAGAGACACACAGAGACACGCAGAGACACGCAGAGACACACAGAGACACACAGAGACACACAGAGACACACAGAGACACAGAGACACAGAGACACAGAGACACAGATTCACAGATTCACAGATTCACAGAGACACAGAGACACAGAGACACAGAGACACAGAGACACAGACAATGTCACAGAGACACAGAGACACAGAGACACACAGAGACACACAGAGACACACAGAGACACACAGAGACAGAGACACAGAGACACAGAGACACAGAGACACAGACACAGACGCACAGAGACACAGAGACACAGAGACACAGAGACACAGAGACACAGAGTCTCAGTCACAGAGTCACAGAGACACAGAGACACAGAGACAGAGTCACAGAGACACAGAGACACAGAGTCTCAGTCACAGAGTCACAGAGAGATAGAGAGATAGAGACACAGAGTCACAGAGTCACAGAGACACAGAGACACAGAGACACAGAGACACAGAGACACAGAGACACAGAGACACAGAGACACAGAGTCTCAGTCACAGAGTCACAGAGACACAGAGACACAGACACAGAGACACAGAGACACAGAGACACAGAGACACAGAGACACAGAGTCTCAGTCACAGAGTCACAGAGAGATAGAGAGATAGAGTCACAGAGTCACAGAGTCACAGAGACACAGAGACACAGAGACACAGAGACACAGACACAGACACAGACGCACAGAGACACAGAGACACAGAGACACAGAGACACAGACACAGAGACACAGACACAGAGACACAGAGACACAGAGACACAGAGACACAGAGACACAGAGTCTCAGTCACAGAGTCACAGAGAGATAGAGACACAGAGACACAGAGTCACAGAGACACAGAGTCTCAGAGAGATAGAGAGATAGAGACACAGAGACACAGACACAGAGACACAGTCACAGAGACACAGAGACGGAGACACGGAGACACACAGAGACACACAGAGACACACAGAGACACACAGAGACACACAGAGACACACAGAGACACAGTCACAGAGACACAGTCACAGAGACACAGTCACAGAGACACAGAGACACAGAGACACAGAGACACAGAGACACAGAGACACAGAGACACAGAGAGATAGAGACACAGTCACAGAGACACAGAGACACACAGAGACACACAGAGACAGAGACACAGAGTCACAGAGTCACAGAGACACAGAGACACACAGACACACAGACACACAGAGACACACAGACACACAGACACACAGAGACACAGAGACACACAGAGACACACAGAGACACACAGAGACAGAGACACAGTCACGGAGACACGGAGACCGAGACACGGAGACACGGAGACACGGAGACACGGAGACACGGAGACACGGAGACACGGAGACACAGTCACAGAGACACCGAGTCACAGAGACACAGAGACAGAGACACAGACGCAGAGACACAGAGACACATGAGACACAGAGACACAGAGACACAGAGACACAGAGACACAGAGACACAGAGACACAGAGACACAGAGGCACAGAGGCACAGACACAGAGGCACAGACAGAGAAAGATAGTTAGTTAGTTTGTTGGACAGAGAGATAGAGATATTGGGGGGAAATGTGCGTAGGTTGGGGGGGGGGGGGTACATGGGGAAAGTGAGGTGATGGGGGGAGGGGTTA